>MJHO01000615.1:0-20768 GCA_002076135.1 Xerophyta viscosa | reverse complement strand
TCAACTTTTTCTTGTATCTGCTTATCCCCTAATGGATCTACGTCAAGTTGCTGGTCAGGATTGGCAGGTGCCAGTATTGTTACAGGATTAACCGGCTGGAATGTTTTGGCTTCTGCTTGTATGGGCGGGATGTGTTGTGGCATACCATACTAGACTGAATCAAGTTGCGCAGGTAGCACAAAAGGGTCATATGGTGTCTGTTGCGCATGCTGCCTCTCTGATGGTAAAGCGGCTGATGAGCTCGGCTCCTCCATAGGTTGAGCTGTTGTGTTGGTACCTCTATGTTCAACGAGTAGTGCAATAGTAGTCGTGAGGCGCTCCAGTTGTTTGTTCATATCTTCCAACCGTCTTCGCAGTTCTTCATTATCTTTCCTCAGCTGTTCATTTACTTCGTTGTCCATAATGGGTGCAAGGGTGTGATGTCTCGACCTGAGCAGGTACTGGCTCCTTTTGGTAAAAATCGTTTTGACCGTTCTTTTAGCAAAAATATGGATGTCAGTGTTTGCACGTGTACTCATGTTGTAGTATGCATTTATTGTAAAATCATGCAAATTTTAATGAAAAAATTATTTTTTATTGTTGAAAATTTGAGTAAAGAAATTTGTGCAAATATAAATATTCACAGTTGTTGCGAGAAAAATCCAAAAAAAAAAAATGGGTTGAATTTAAGTGGGTAAAATGAAGTTGAAAATGTGTGCTTTTTTAGCTTTATTGATAATTTTTGTGCCACTTAGATTATATGCTAGCTGGGTGAATTATGGGTGCCTATAATGGCTGGGATTACGGACTACCCACGCACATTGTACGTAAGCTCCGATTATCCCAGTGGTTTATCTAGCAGTCCGTCATTGCTGGGTTTCTTACCGACGACCGGTGCACATAGTACATCAGCTCGGTGTACTACCCAGATAACATTTGACTGTGGGTAAAAAGGGCCAGGCATTACGGACTACTTACGCACATTGTACGCAAGCTCCGATTGTCCCGGTAAATAGGATGGGTATATGCCCTGGGTTATACATGCAATGCAGAACATTAATAAAATATCTACAAAGACATCATTGTTAAAATAACTAAACATGTATTTGTATGTGTTAAATATAAACCTAAAATTATTTTAATCACTTAAAACGAGCATGACGATTCCCCAGCGGAGTCGCCATCTGTTGATAACCTTCCTCCGGTGAGGGAAAATGGTTGGAGTCGCCACCTAGATATTTATGGAAATCTAGGAAACCGGGATAAGGCACTTAAAGATTCATAGGCTCGTTCGTCGTTTACGTGTGGAGAAGACAAAACACCCCCACAGCGCCCCTCCAAAGAGGGTACTATATAAATGATTAAAATAATCTTGGATTTATATTTAACACAATTTAAATTCTTAGAACATTTGCATATTTATTTATCTGCTTATTATGAAAATAGGGAGATCGGTATCCACCTTACCCCCCTATATTACTTTTGAACAGATACATCCAAATGAAGAAAATATATCTATCAAGGCAATACCCATCGTCCTCTTTCATTATTTTTTTTATTTGCACGTGATTTAATTTTGATAAATATACTTAGTCAAATTAGGAGAGTAATATCCATCACTTCCTATTTTGACCATTTATATTTGTTTGCCCCAGCCACTTAGATTAGGATCTATTCAGTTCCTAACTCAAGAGTTTAGAGAAATCAAATCTCTATAATAGATATACATCTATTCGTGTTTATATTACGACAATATTTACATATATATTTGTATAAAGAAATTGCATATGTGTAAATAAATAAATAAAACACAACATTTTTATTTTACGGGCTCAGTAGTATTTCTTCTTCATAGCCCCATGAGTTAGGGTTTGAAATATCCATCTCGCACCGGACACTCGTATGTATATTAAAAAGAAATTTTTATTCGGAAAAATATCCGTCTCTCCGAATATTTATTTTGTTCGTATAACTATGATGTATTTTCTCAGTTGAAATACATCTTCAGAATATATCTGTGTTTTATTATGTTTTACTTTTTTCATGAGAATTAGGTAATGATAATGAAAAAAAAAAGAGAATAAAAGATTTTTTTTTTGTTTTTTTTTTTTTTGAGAATAACAACCGGCCGCAACAGCAGCCCTAAAAAATAATAATAATAATAAAAAAAAAGGTCTGCTGCTTATAGCGGCGACCGGCTGGGCCAGTCCTCTTCATTAATTTTGAAATCGCGGCCGTGAGCGCGCGAGCGCAGCTCCGGCCGCGATTTGCAGCACCGCCGGCGATCACGCCGGCGGTTCCAACACCCAACGGCATGTCCCCCTGGGGGTTTTCGACTATTCCGGATCTATTGGTGATGTCTAAATTTGATTTTGATGACTGTATATGCGTGTTCTTATAGGTACAAGTTTCGGGATATATATTTTTATCGTTTTTCGGCCGCCGCGAGTCGCCGGCGACCTCTTCGTTCGTTCGTATATGTTCTTCTACGTCCACTGAACTTACCTGGCCGTAAATGGCTGGACGTTTCGCGTTCGTTTGAGTTTTGCAAGTTTTTGGTTATTCTCGATTTTTTAGCCGCCGCCGGCGAGGCCGGCGGCGAGCGTCGTTTTCGACTGATTGTATGAGTTCTTAGGTGTCTACAGACTGTATTTTGAAAGTATGAAGAAGTTTGCTCGAGTATACCTGGTATTTGTGGTTTTTCCTTTTTCGGACCGAAGATGTTAAGACGGTGCGGGCGAGCGACGGCGCAGACTCCAGCAAGACTCGACGATCTGAAGTGGATTGTTGGTAAGGGTGCAGGAAGTGGCCGGACCTTACGTTGGTGACGGAGTTCCCCTCGTCTCTCACTCTCAGATCTCTCTCTCTCTCTCTCTCTCTCTCTATCTCTCTCTTTCTCTTGTTCTCTCTCTCTCTCTCACACATCCGCGGCTCCTTCCTTCTCTCTCTCTCTCTCACATCCGTGGCTCCTTCCTTCTCTCTCTCTCCCTTGTAAATGGAGGGCTTTAGGGTGTATTTATAGAGGTTGATAGCTTGTGTGGCTTGCAAGAGGGGTTAGGGTTTGTGAGTGAGGTCGGTGGAGAAGGGGGGAAGGGATGTCGGCTGTCCACATGCACACTCACACACACCTATTAATGCATTCACACTTGCACTTCACATAGGTATCTATGTAAGATATTTTTATAATGTAAAAGTGTAACTATGTATATATGTAACACATAAATATTGCAATATACATATCACACACAATATAATAAATGTCAATGTATTCTTGTCGGTATATCTCGAACGTATCCGTGCCAATTTGAGCCTGAGTATTTAATTCAAGCATCATAAAATTTAATTTACCAGGTCCTGTTGACTGCCATCGAATTGACGTAACTGCAGCAATTTTCGTTTAAATTGGATTCCAATTGGCCGAACTTGGGCTTAGTTAAAGTAACAGAGTTTCACCAGGCTCATTGGGGCTAAAGTGCGCTCAACCGAGATTAATTGGGCCTTATCAGGGTTGATTGGGCCCAATTAAGTCAAATAAGTCAATTATTTCTATTTGGACATGATGTGTATGGCCAAATCCGGTTGTACCGCTTTAAGTCCAGATTATCGCGCTTTGGGCGGTGTATGACGACAGCCCGGACAAAATGGGGTGTCGATAGAAGCGACCTTCTGTTCCACGACAAAGAGCTGCCCGAGGTCAAGGTCGGGGATCGAGGGGAAGTAGGTCTGCAAGGTGGTTTGAATCGGAAGTAGGTCTGCAAGGTGGTTTGAATCAGAGCCATCTACCCAGGTTGGTTCTCCTAGCTCGTCATTTCAACGCTCTCCTTCTCCCGAAGTACATGAAGTTCTTTCCCCTTTAGTAGCGGGAATGGAGGCAGCTTTGGGAAGGAGAACTTCTTCGAAGGGGCCAGTCTCATCAAGCAAGGATGCGGCCGCCGCTGCTGTCATGGCTCAGATTCTCCCAAAACCAACTCCTCCATCGGCGCCGACTTCAAAGCCTCAGGCTCAAGGGAAGAAGTGGGCCGGTGAGCCTACGTCAGAGGACCCAGTTCGAAAGAAGGGGACAAAAATATGTGTGGATAAAGGCAAGGGCAAAGCTCCTCAATCTATCTCCCACGAGATAAGGAAGACTACCGAGTCTAGGGTCGCCTAGCCTTCCGAGGTCCATCTTCCCAACTGGGAGCTGAGGAGGGGCGAGAGCTGCATCGGCAACGCTGCTGCCTCTACAATTTTCTGTGAGATGGGTCCGCCACCTATGGACCGAAAACTGATGAATGAGATGCCAGATCAAGAGCTTCTCGAGAAGCTCATGACCTCTTCCTACGAGGTAAGTAAAGTTTCTAGCCTTCAATCTTCAAGGTTTTAATGTCTTTTTTCTTATGAGAATGCTGTCATGTCTCCAGCACATGCTTGCTTTAGCAACGGTTAGGAGGCGCTATGCCCAGTATTCCCGCGGCATGCAATCACAAATGGACTCCCTCCACCGACAGCATGACGAGCTGAAGAAGAAACACAACGACTATGTCGCTGAAGCGGAGAGGCAGCTCCAGGCTGAGGTGAAGAAAAATGCCGATATAACTGCCGAGCTTGCTGCTGAGAAATCACGGGTGGAGGCTGAGAAGACCCGGGCGGATACGGAGAAGGCTAAGGCATCCGGGCTGGAGAATACTTTAGCGGAGATAAAAAAGACCTTGGCAGATAAGATAGCCGAGATGAATCGCGCTGAAGAGATAATAGCTGCCGAGGTCCAGAAGGCTGAAAATGAAGCGATCGAGACCTACACCCAGTCTGAAGAGTACAAAACCGCCACCAAAGACTATGCTGCGAACTGGCTGCTAGGCGCCGTCGTCGAGTGTCGACGCTTATGTCGTGCTCATCTGGGGAAAGGTGATTTCAGCTTTCTCGACGAGATGGAAATTGCCCGACTCATTAACAGGCGTATGGCTGCCGGGGGGAAGGTTTACGAGCCTGACGCAGAGGAGGATGCCGGGACGACTGCTGACATCAGGGATAGTTCCACGCTCCCCACTGCTCCGGTCTTAATAACGCCAACTTCCCCGGAGGTGGAGATAGTGAGGTCTGGTCCCGCTCCCGCTCCTGAAGTTCCTCCTCCGGCTCAAGCCGTCGCTCCTACACCAGCTTCTACTGACGACGCCCCTACGCCGGTTTCTACTGATGGTGCTTCTCCAGCCAAGTTATCTCTTTTTCCATTGTTGATGTACCCCTGATATTTGTATCGAGTATTTTGTTGGCTACTCCGGGGAATGTCCGGAGAGTCTTTTCTATGTAACTGTCCTTTGTTCTGAATGAATCTATTTTTTGAAACGTTTGCTTTTCCTTAGCACCTTGCTCTCTTTAGTAACTATTTACATGTTACCTTAGAAACGTATTGCACGTTACCTCACCACTACACCTATCCCCCCACTTCGAGGGTTGTGAAAGGAAGGCATCGAACTGAGCAAGGAAGCATTGTTTGCATAGAAATTTTTTTGGCCCACTCCCCCTACTTCGAGTCGTCCAGTACTTGGACCGGCATGGAAGTACCGGAGTTAAACCTTGTGAAGGATAAAATTTTCCTGGCCTACTCCCTATTTTCGAGCGAGTCTATACTGGACCGACATGAAAGTACCGAGAGTTACCTTGTGACGGGATAAAATTTTCTGGCCCACATTCCCCACTTCGTGACGTCCTTATGGACCGAACACGTTGTTGCGAGAATATCCCCCAGAGGTTGTGAAAAATTGTCTGGCCCACACCCCCTACTTCGGTACGTCCTGGCGGACCGAAACCATTGTTACAAGAGTGTCTCCCAGATGCTGAAAGGATTTTCTGGCCCACACCCCCCACTTCGGTGTGTCCTGACGATTCTATTTGATAGTTTGCGAAACGTTGTTGCGAGGGTGTCCCCAGAGGTCGAAGCTTGTGCATTGGACATGAGACAAAAGAATTTTTTTGAAACTTTGACTCTTTACTGATAAGGAAAATAGAGTTTGAAGAGTACAGCTTTGTTGCAAAAAAAAAAAATTCTACTGGTAAAATTTCCTGAGGTTGACCACGCTCCATGTCCTGGTAATCCCTTGCCTTCCAGATCTTCTAGCTTGTATGCTCCTTTGCCAAGTGCTTCACGTACCCGGTACGGTCCTTCCCAGTTTGGCCTGACTTTGTTAGCATGTATTTGTATTTTCCTCAGAACGAGGTCTCCAAGCTTGAAACCTCGGTGTCTAACTCTGCTGTTGTAATACCGACTAGCTCGGCGTTTATAGGCTTCCGATCGAATTAAGGCAATTTCCCTCTTTTTGTCCAGCAAATCAATGTTATACCTTAACTTTTCTTCATTGGACGATTCATCAAAATATAGTACCCGAAGAGAGGGTTCACCAATCTCTATCGGGATAACAGCTTCTGTTCCGTAAGTCAGGCTGAAAGGAGTTTCGAAGTAGTTACCCGATGTGTTGTCCGATATGCCCATAAGACGTGGTGCACTCGACCCAGTTTTCCGGCTGCCTCCTTCTAATCTTTTTCGCAAGTCCTTCAAAATTGTGCGATTTGCGTCCCACTTGTTCCCATTTGCTTGCGATGGTATACTGAGGTAAACCTTGTTGGTCTTTATCCGAGGTACTCGCAGAATTCCCGCACTTCGGGACTGTCAAAACTTCCTTCATTGTCACTGATCAGAGTCCTTGGCAACACCATGCTGACTATTGAGCGTTCCAGAAATTTTGTACGCACTCGTCCAGTGATGGTGGCAGTGGGCTAAGCTTCGATCCACTATGTGAAGTAGTCATCGCCACGATCAAAATTTTCTTCTGGTGAACAGCGGTGGGCAGAGGTCCCAAGATGTCTATCCCCCATTGTGCGAAAGGCCAGGGAGTAGTGATGTTGCTGATGGGCTCCGCTGGAACATGATGCATTTTCGCATGAATTTGGCATTGTTTACATCTGGAAACGTAAGCTTCAGCGTAGCAAGTTGGTAAGGCCAGAAGTATCCCTGCGAAATAACTTTTGGGCCAGTGTCTTGGCTCCACATGGTGGAACACATGCCCTCATGCATTTACTTCCAGAATGCATTGAGCATATCTGGTCCCAACGTACTTTCAGGTAGGGGCCGAATGTACTTTGAGTAATAGATGATCTCCAAAATGATCACAACTTCGCTGATCTTTCGAACTAGTTTTTCTGGCCTCTTTCTTATCTTCCGGGACGGCTCCAGTAATAAAATATCGGATGATGGGTGTCATCCAACTATCCCCCTCTTCTATGTCAAGGATCTTGGTTCCTTCGGTAGTAGGTTGTTGAAGTTCTTCAAGAAATATGGTTGCTGGAGCACCACGGGTGGCTCCTGACGCTAACTTGGATATGGCGTCGGCCTCTGAATTTTCATCCCGAGGTATGTGCTGGACTCGAAACGATTTGAACTTTGCTTGGAGTTGCCATACTTTCCCCAGATATGCCGCCATGGTCGGGTTTTTTGCTCCAAACTCCCCATTGATTTGATCTACTACTAGCTTGGAGTTAGTGAAAAGTTTCAACCGAGTTGATCCGAGTTGCCATGTGATTCTTGCTCCAGCAAGGAGGGCTTCATATTCTGACACGTTGTTGGTAGCAGGAAAACAAAATTTTAGGGCGTACTCTAGCCGAGCCCTTCCGGGTGCTCGTGAGTATTAACCCGGCTCCACTTCGTTCAGCGGTGGAAGATCCATCTGAGTAAAGGATCCAAGAATTTTCCTTCCTGATGTGCTCGGTGCCGTGTTGTAGTATCTTCTTGGTAATTCTACCGGGGTTGTCATCTCCACAATAAAGATCGCCAGCACATGAGCTTTTGATTGCCGGCCTCGGTGATACTGGATGTCGTATTCCAGCAACTCTATAGCCCACTCGTTAGCCTTCCCCGAGACTTCCGGTTTGGCCAAAATCTGACGAAGCGGTTGATTAATGAGTACACATACAGTATGTGCCTGGAAATATGGTCGAAGTCGTCGCGATGTAATCACCAAAGACAAAGCTAGCTTCTCAGCGACAATATGTCTGGTTTCGGCATCTTTTAGGATTTTACTGGATGTTAGCCCAAAGAAAAACCCCGGTTTTTTTTTTCTTTCTTTGGAATTTTCCCCGTTGTCTTCCTCGTACCAGGACAGAACTCAGCGCCACGGAAGAGACGGCGAGGTATAAGAAGAGAGTCTCACCCAGGTGGGGACTCACCAATAGTGGAGGTTCTGTAAGAAAAGTCTTCAACTCCTTAAATGCCTGGCTGCATTTTTCACTCCAGCTAATCTTCCATTTGGCTCCCCTAAGTACCTTGAAGAATGGCGCACATCGGTCTCCCGAGCGCGACATGAATCTTCCCAGAGTAGTAACTCTTCCAGCTAGCCTCTGTACTTCAGTTACATTCTTCGGCTCTGGCATCTCCAGAATAGCTTTAACCTTGTCGGGGTTGACCTCGAACCCCGAAGGCGTAACCTATTTGTAATCAAAATTGCCTGCTGACATCCGAATGCGCATTTTTCTGGATTGAGGTCGCATGTTGTACTTCCTCATTAATCCGAAGGCAGCTCGGAGGTCTCTCGCATGGTCCTCCTTGTGTTTGCTCTTCACTAGGATGTCATCCACATAGGCCTCTACAGTCTTCCCAAGTAATGGCTCAAACACTATATCCATACCACGTTGAAATGTTGCCGGTATTTTTCAGACCGAAAGGCATAACTGTATAACAATATGTGTCATAGTCGGTGATGAAGCTGGTCTTTTCCTCGTCATCTGGATGCATCTTCACAACCCCGAGAAGGCGTCCATGAAGCAAAGCAACTTATGCCCCGCTGTTGCGTCCCCAGGTGATCAATCCGGGGTAGCGGATAACTATCTTTCGGACATGCATTGTTCAGGTCGGTGTAGTCGATGCACATTCTCCACTTTCCAGATGATTTTTTGACCAGGACAACATTGGCCAACCACTCCGGATATTTGACTTCACGGATGAACCCGGCGTCCAACAGCTTCTCAAGCTCCGCCTTGATCGCCCGACTTCCCTCAGGAGCGAAGCTCCTCTTCTTTTGCTTCACGGGTTTAAAGGAAGGGTCAATATTCAGTTCATGGGTTATTACCTCGGGGCTCAGTCCTGGCATGTCGGAGGGCTTCCACGCATATAGATCGGCATTGTCCCGCAAACACGTCAATATATCTTCGAATTCTTGCCCCTGCAATTTTACTCCGACCTGCAGACATTTTTCTGAATCCTCCAGGTCGAGTGGAACTTTGCATGTCGTGTCGCCAGGTTCACCGATCTTGTTCTCATTCTCCCTGATATCGAGCACGTCGATCGGGAGTGTCTCCTCTTTTCTCAAGCTATTCTTGTAGCATCGCCGTGCTTCCTCGACATTGCCTCATACCTCACTCGACACCCCGGCAGTTTGACTTAGCCCGCTGGTGTGGGAGAGAGACTACCAGTTGGAATTTCTTAATTCCGGGGCGACCAAAAATTACGTTGTACGCCGAGGGAATGTCCAGTACTAAGAACGTTACTGCTACCGTCTTCAATTTTGGCTCAACACCCATGGTTACCAACATGTCTATCTTTCCTCGGGAAATGATGTTGGGTCCCCCCAGCCCATACACGGTTGTATCAATGGGTGACAGAGCGTCTTCTCCTAGGTCCATGCGTAGAAATGCGTGGTAAAATAGGATGTTGGAGGATGCCCCAGTGTTTATAAAGACCCTCTTGACTTCTCGATTCGCCATTATCATAGAAACCAATAGAGCATCGTCATGTGGTGCTTCTACTGGGACGAGTTCCTCGTCAGTAACGGTATGTCTTGTCCTTCCTCCCGGCTGGTAGCACCTCGGTTCATTTGCATCACTTCCTGTGATGATGAGCGATTCCTCTTCCTGCTCGGCTGCCCCGAACCAGGACCTCCAGCAATAAAATGTATTATGTCAGCTCTAGCTTGCTGATGCTGGGGTTCCGCTTCCTGTGGGGCTTCTACTCGCTGTTTTTGCGCCGGCATATTTCTCTGGTTCCCACCTTGGGCGAGGAATTCTTGTAATTCTCCATTTCGGACAAATCCTTCTATGATGTCGCGAAGTTGCATACATCGGTTTGTGAGGTGCCCGTGCGTCCGATGAAAGTCACAGTATTTCGATCTGTCACGCTTATTGGTTGGTATTGATATCGGGTGTGGTGGTGGTAACCGACGTCTTGCTTCCACTACAGCCAAAAGATTTCCCGCGGTGATGCATTTATCCGAGTGGTAATCTGGTATCTTTGTTCATATCCACCTCGGTTTTCATCCACGACTTCTAGTTGACCGATCTCCTACCTCGGTCGATTCTCTTTCTTTGTCTTCCCTTCTGTCTTTTGTCCCCTTTGCTGAGCTTCTTGCTCTCTTCTCTTCGGCCTTCTATGGTAAGCCTGAACCTTCTCGTACGCCTGAGTTAAGGTCTCTGGTGGAATGGTGTGAAACCCCTCTCTTCAACGCCATCAACGCGAACTTAGGGTCTACATTTTGCATGTTCTGCTGCTCTTCAGCGTCTCTCCTTCCTTCTGAGTTACATTCAGTAGGCTTTCCGAGTCTTTAAGAAATTCCGAGCTCGCGAAAAACCTTGTCTGAAACGTGTCAACGAGTTCCTCCCAACTGTTGATGGATCATGACCTCAACCCGGTAAACCAGGTCTGAGCGGGTCCCTCCAAGGTCATAGGGAATGCTTGACAGTACACAGCTTCGCTATACCCCGTGAATTTCATAGCAGCCATGAAACACGATACATGGGCTTTTGGTGATGATTTGCCACTGTACTTCCAGATATTTGGCGACTTGAAGTTTTGTGGTAATGGTGCATCTTGGATCGCTACCGAGAATGCGAATTTGGGTCTCGGGCGAAATTACTAGGTGGAGTCAATACCGATTTTACTTTGCCGGGTCTCGGGGGAAGACCCGATGCAGCAGCTACATTCCTTTCTTGGGGACGCGAGATTGCTTCAGCTCCGGCTTCCGTTTCTCCTGTCGATTCGTCCAAAGGAAGCACTTCTTCCGGACGTCCTCCTTTTGACGGTGCCGCTCGTGCCCCGCCTCTAGATCGTGGCTGCTGTTCTTGTCTTCTCCGCTCGCAATTGTGCCCGCGCTGCTCAGGAGTCTTGGATAGGAGGTGGTCTAATCTGGCTGAACGCCCGAGACTTCGGTCTTGATTGGTGGAGTTATGACTATGTTGTCGTTGGGGTTCTCCAGAATGGTTAGACAGCCTTTCCCTCGCCGGTATTCTCACCGGCGCAGCTGTCTGTTGTGGTTGAAGGAGGTTACGCAACTCCTCCCTCAACAGTTCACAAACTCCATCCATAGTTACTGGAGCTTCTCGTGGTTGTAAATCAGCAGCAGTCCCTGGTGACTCTTTTCCATCTGACAATTGATTTGAAATTGTTGTGTGCCCACTCCACTGGGCTATTCCAATGATCTAAGATCATCTCTGCCGACATTACGGTTTGCCGTTATCCTCCTAGCCATTATTTTTGTGATGATTCCCCACAGACGGCGCCAATCTGATCGAGCTGGTTTCTCGACCGATCAATAGAGTGTTCAAAAACAGTTACGACTAGGATTCTAGGCGGGCGAGAATCGTCAGAAACGAGTAAGATCACACAAAATGCAGACGCTTTTAACATGGAAACCCTTCAAATCAAGGTAAAACCACGGGTTGTCACGTAACGCCCACTAATCAAGGATTTCACTATGAGTAAAAGGAAATACAGATCTCTCTCAACTCCTCTCTCACTTTACAATATAGTACGTCGGTATATTCATCAGCCAATCCATCCTTCAGAGTTGTCTGTTGCCTTTTATAGCTGCCGTGGGAGACACTTTCCTAGGCCCCACGACCCTTGAGTGTGACGCCCCGTACCCCGGGGGTCATGGAAAATAAGGTGGATTTTTTTTTTTGAAGAATAAACTGAAACACAAGACGTTATGAAGCTAGTCTCCTATTCTCAATAATACATTAGAATTTTACAATGCTAATTAATTTATACAGCGGCAGTAAATTTTACATCTTTAACCCATCTTCTGAATCCTCGTAGCTCGCTCTACGATCGCCGGATAGACCCTGCAAAGAACTAAGGGAGAAGAAGTGGGGAGTGAGTATATAAAATATACTCAGTGAGTGACCCACCCTGGCAAAGGCCAACTAACTGCCAAGGCTGCGGCCCACACACCAAACACATACAAACACGGGTAAGCAACATGCGAATGCATTCAAACGTGAGTATAGAAGTTCTGCATATTAATTGCTACTTCTATACTGTATCATGATAACAAGTCCAGGCACACAAGTTGTATTCTAATCATCTTCTAGCAAACAGATGTACAATACAACCAAGTAGCAAAAACATGCTGGAGTTCTCTAACAAGCATGATCTCACAATCCATTTATGCATGCAATCAAAATTATACAACATGCTTTCACATCAAGCATAAGTCTGTCCATGTTACATCACAACAAACAAGCAATTGCCACCAATAGTAAGACTTACACGCAAATCCGACGAACATAACCAAAATAGCATAACATACTCAATAGGTTGCCAAAAATAGAACGTAAATACGAGATACTACGCTATCACAAGTGTGAAGCAATACAAACACAAATAGCCACAAGATGCAACATAACAATCACACAAAATAATCTCGCGCCAACCCAATAGGTTATGCTTTATATCTATGTCAGTGGTGAACTAACCCATAGTTGTCCCTTTCAACACCGGTCGGCACCGGACAACTCAAAGAGGTTAATACTGCCTCCACCCTCGAGGACGCACCAAACTTTAATTTACACCCCGGCCCACACCCAAAAGTCCACCCGACTAAATTTAGGTAAAGGGACAATTCAGAGAGGTTACATCGTACCCCACACACAGGATGACACCAACTCTGGTCTACACCCCAAAACCAAAGTCGTAGTCTCTAAGCCCCTATAGCGCGCACTTCAAAGGCACCACACACTTCAGCAAGGGCGATCCCACGGCGTCTGTAGGAGCTATCAGTCCCTCTCTGCCCTCCGGACGGCGCACCCTGAGCCTCGCACTCCGCAGTGCCCGACCTGGCCAGTGGTGGGACACTAGCCTGCTGGTTAAATAAGTCCATGTCGGGAATTTTTAAACCAGGTATCGTAGAGCACAACTCACATACCCACAAGTCCAAGTCTATCACGCAGTATCGCAAAGGTCGTTAGCTCACATATAAACCCTAGTATCGTAAAGCTAATACCCACATACCCAGCAGATAGAACAAGAAGCCCACATAGGGGCCAAGTAACATACTTCTACCATATGTAATAGCAAAAGGCATCACCCACATACTATCAAGGTAAAGTAATCATCAAAGTGTTATCATATAAACAGCATCAATAAGATCTTACCACATGTATATCTAGAGTAAATAACTCACATACATCGCAAGATAGATCAAATATATGCATTTTTGCATTATATCAATTCCCGTCTTGAATATCATCTAAGGCACATACATTGATATCACACACGCGGGCATACATATCTGTAACATTCATCCACACATCACATAGCATTCGCAAACATCGCCGGGGGAGCATAACTAACATAAACCCTAAATTTGCTATCCGACAGATACAACACGTATAACAGCCAAATGCACACAACATGGGGCAATAAATCGCGACATTCAAACTGATTCACAAGCAAATCCTATAACATATTTCACCTAAAACAATGTTATATATCATTTTTAGCTTGTAATCGCATGAAATTCCTCAATCCATGACGCGAAGCATACAATGCGATGTTATTCAAATAAGGTGGCGAACGCTCACACACATTACAAGGATAAAAGTAATGCATCAAGTGTTAACATATAACACAAATCTTTAACACACTGTACCACTAGTACCAACCGAATCAACTTCAAATGCATCGTAAGGTAGGTAAATTCAAACATCAATATCATCAAGACTCTGGTTCAAATTATTATCCATGCAAGCACATACATCTTAGCAGCCAATGCATATGAACTTTATGTTTTTTCTAGATGCAAGGCTATCAACACTTCGAATGCACGTTCCCTAGAAACATTCACTCACAAGCCATAACTAGACTTTGTCAGTTCATGCACACGCAATATTCGCAAGACACGTCCGAGCATAAACTAGAGTGTAGCCCTAATGCTACGGCAAAGTAACATAACGCGCAGGCATGTTGTCCACACAATACGGAACATGAATATTACATCTAGCATGTTAATCAAGAAAACACAACACATAATACTGTGCAATAACAATGTCACATACATGTTATCACGACCATTTAGTCGCACGATATTCTTAACATAATTCCTAGCATGCCTTTTTATAATGAATATCATTACTCAACACATGCTATCGCAACCAATAGTTCAATCATGCCGAATATTCTAGACATGCTACTACATGCAAGCATAAGTTTTCTAGCATGATTTCTAACAGAGTTTCTAACGACCGAGTGAGACGCGAGGGGCACTCACCTTAACCCGAACGTAAACCTTCTAGGGTTTACCGATCGGCTTGTAAACGACAAAGCAATCCCGGAGATAATCCCACCAACGAGTCCGCGACGACGAGGCGAGACAGCGGAGCAGTCGGGTTTGCCGGAGGAGCTCGCCGGCGGCAGCTACAGTGGCGGCGGCGACTGGAACAGCAGCAGCCAGTAACGGCGAGAGGCGAAGAAGACAGCAGCGAAGACGTCGGTGACGGCTGGAGAGGCGGCAGCCGGCGTCGGCGACGGCCGGACAAACTAGAGCCGAGATGATTAGCGGAGATCTAGGCGATCGGCGCATCAACCGGCGGCGACAAGGCTCGGAGGTGCTCAGGTGACGTCGGGAGGCAGCAGCGGACGACGGCGAGCGGCGACGACATCGAAATCAACGGCGGCGCAGGTTAGGGTTCGGCGGCCGAAGTCGAATGCGCGAGCGCGAGGGAGAGAACCGCGGCCCGGGACGGCGAAGCAGACACGGCGAACGACGAGAGGATCGCGAGAGGCGAGCGGGCGAGAGGCGAGCGGGCGAGAGAGGAGGGGCGAATGGGTTGCACGCGACTGGGTGCGTCGGGCGCGAGTCATTTGCTCGCCTGCGCGCTCGGTCGCAAACGGGCTCGGCTGGGCCGAGCCATGTGGCTCGGTCGCCGGGTCCAACACAAATTGGGCCCAATGGCCCAAAACACAACCAAATCAAATACCAGTTCAATCCAAATGCAAATCAGGCACCCAAATAATCAATTAAACTCTCGAGCGAAGGTTATTAAAACCAGAAATAAATCGCGATTCTAACTAATCGAACCCAGGGACCTCACATTGAGCTTCCTCCATTTAATAGTTAATAACTGTGGTTAATTAACTACCGGATTTAATGAGTCTTTTATTGGGAGTCATAAAGAGTGCGTCGGTTTTCGATTTCCCGTAAAGACTTCTATGCCGTGGAATGCGGCGGTCAACTTCTCATAATCTGCTGATGTCGACCTCGGGCAAGGTCGCTACCGTAATATTTGTCGGGAGTTAACTGTTGCCGACACACGTTCCAGTAAGAGGCTTCAACGCCTATCCCGGGTAAATATTCGTCCATATCGTGGGCCTTTACTTCGGGGCTTGGCTCATTCTCCTAATCAGACTGCGTGAGCGTCGTGACACGTGGCGGCCCAGAACTCGGCTATATCAATCAGTCCTTTCAGCTGCGGTAGCGAAGGCACCAAAAGGGTGTCTAGCTTCGGATCACTCACTACTTGGGTCCCTCGGGTGGACCTGACGCCCACCGGTCCGAAGAACAACGCATCCCTCTATGCTAATCCCAAATGCATTTCATTATCTCCATGAACAAGCCATGACATATTAGCAAATTAAGAGGTAATGTCTAAGCTAACAACATGATACACGTCAAATCAAGATCTACATGTATGACATAACATGTTATCAAAGTGACAAGCATCCATATATAAGGTCAAGCATATGTGTTTACTCTAAACATGATGAATTATCGTTTGTTATGATTTTACTCTCATATATAGGCATAATCACAACTAACACATAGAATACCTACTCTAGGGTTTGGTATAAATTTCACCAACATTGCCACTAAACAACAAATAAAAGCACTATGGCAACTCTAAGGAGTGCGGGTTGCGGGATCACTCACCTCAATTACCCGGCTGCAAGAAAGAGTCTCAAGCATCCCGAAATCGGCGAAGAAATCCTCCAAGCTCCACCAACAACAAGGAGAGGAGCTGAGGAAGGCACCCAAGCACACACACCAACGCGCCCGAGAGCTCGCCGGAGCAGGAAGCCGGCGGCGGCAGCGGAAGGAAAAGGAGGAGCCCTAGGTGGAGAGAGAGAGAGAGAGAGAGAGAGAGCAGCCAAGTTTGGCTTGGGTCAAGCTCGCGCCCTAATCAGACTAGAGCCAAGTTTCACTCCGGCCACGCCAGAAATCGGTCAACCGATACTTGCAAAACTAGCACAAACCGAATTATAGACCTCACATCCCTCACCACTTAAAAGATTTGGTCCTCTAAATCAAAATAAATGAGGGTATCGAATCAGCATGTCGTCCTCGACTTCCCAAGTAGCTTGCTTGAAATGCTGGCCTCGCCAAAGCACTTTGACTAGAGGGATCATTTTGCTTCCAAGCACCTTAGTCTTCCAGTCGAGAATTTGTACAGGTGCCTCCTCGAAAGTAAAATCTTCTTGCAACGATAGAAGACTCCGAACAAGTTATCTAAGAGGGATATGCAAGGCACTTTCCCAAAGCCGAAACATGGAAAATGTCGTGGGATAGAACTCTTGTAAGGATAAACGGTAAGCAATGGCTCCAACCCTCTCAACACTCTCAAAGGGTCCAACGAAACTCGGGTTAAGCTTCCCCTTAACTCCAAATCTATAAACACCCTTAAGTGTGAGACTTTAAGGAACACATAGTCTCCCACGTTGAATTCCAATTCTCTCCTACGCCGATCAGCATAGGATTTCTACCGAGACTGCGGGGTCTTCAATCATTGCTGAATGATTTTGATCTTCACGTTAGCTTCCTCGATCAAATACACTCTGGTTGTCAATCACGGACTCCCAGCACAACGGCGTGCGACAATTCCTGCTATAAAAAGCTTAATTTGGGGCCATCTGAATGCTGCTATGGTATCTAGTATTGTAGGCAAACTCAATCAAGGATAGGTGATCATTCCAACAACCGCAAAAATCCAAGGCACAATCTCACAACATATCCTCTAACGTCTGAATGGTCCTCTCGGATTGTCCATCGGTCTAGGGGCAGTACGCAGTGCTGAAGCGCAATTCAGTCCCTAACTTCTGCTAGAAAGCCAGCTAGAATCTCGAGGTGAAGCGAGGGTCAAGATCTGAGACAATACTCAAGAGTACGCCGTGCAACTTCACGATTTCCCTTAAATACAACCTAGCAAGCTTCTCCGGTGTATCGCACAGAAATGAGCCATCTTTGTTAGTCGGTCCACAATCACCCAGATGCAATCATATCCATTACGAGTCCTTGGTATGCCAAGTACGAAGTCCATGGTGACGCCCTCCCGCTTCCAAGTAGGGCCCTCAAGGTTAAAGCAAACCGTCGGGCCTAAGCTGTTCAGCCTTCACCTGCTGGCAAACCGCACAACGAGCAATGAAACTACAAATACCCTTTTCATACCTTTCCACCAGTAGTGGCTCTTCAATTCTGATGCATCTTGGTAACTCCAAGGTGAATAGAAAACATGCTATGATGTCCTTCAGAAAGAATCTTATCTCGAAGCTCGGCATCTGCTTGATCAGAAATCCTGCCCCTTAGGCGAAGGATACCATCAATGACAATGCTAAATTCGGAACTCTCTCCTGACTCAACATTACTTCTAATCTCAAGTAACTGGGCATCCCCATGCTGCGCCACCTTGATTCTAAATAAAAGCTCGGGCTCAACTCTGAAAGAAGCTAATAGTGGTCCAGATCTTCGACGGCGCAACCCCATATCCAACTCACCAAACTGCTCCACTATCTCCCATTTCAACATTCCCAAACTGGCTAAACCTCCCGAGACCTTTCTGCTAAGACCGTCGGCCACCACATTTGCTTTACTGGGATGATAGAGAATTCGACACTTAAAATCCTTTAACTACTTGATCCACCTGCGCTGGCGAAGGTTTAACTGTTCGGTCCCTGGTTCGATTAGTTAGAATCGGATTTATTTTCGGGTTAATTACGTTCGATAGAGGTCTAATTTGGTTGTATGGGAAACTTAGGTTTTTATTTGGGGATTGGTTGTATTTTGATATGAAAATTGATTGATTTGGTTGTGTTTTGGGCCAATTTGGACCCGAATTGAGTTGGACCCGGCCGACCGAGCCATGTGGCTCGGCCCAGCCGAGCCCATATGGCCCGGGCGAGCCAAGTTGACTTGCCCCGGGTCGCCCAGGTCGCCCCAGCCCGACTTCCCTTCTCTCGTCCTCGCTCTCTCTCTCTCTCTCTCTCTCTCTCTCTCTCCCACGTCCCTCGTTCGCCGTGCGTGCGCCGCGCTGCGCCGCCGTCCGTCTTGCCGACGGCGAGCGCGTCGCCACCGGTGCTCTCACCTCCTCTGCCTCCGGCTCCCGATCCCTCTCTCCCCCGCGCGCGGTCGCTCGCGCGGTTGGAACCCTAATTCTCGCCGCCGTGATTACGGTGTCTCGTCGCCGTCGTCGACCACTGCCGCACCTCGTCACCGCCGATTTGATGCCGCCGACCGCCGGATCTCTCCCTCCCGGTTCTCTGAGTCTGATGATGGCTGCACCGCCGCCGCTCGTCGCAGCTGCTCCTCCGGCCAACGTCAGTCGCCGCCACCTCTTCCGTTTCCGGAGCTCCTCGGCCGCCGATTTCGCGGCCGCCCACTGTAGCTGCCGCCGACCGCCTCCGGCGAGCTCCTCCAGCGAACCCGACTGCTCCGCCATCTCACCTCGTTGTCGCGGACTCGTTCGTGGGATTATCTCCGGGATTGCTTTGTCGTTTGCGCGCCGATCGGTAAACCCTAGAAGGTTTACATTTGGGTTAAGGTGAGTGCCCCTGCGGTCTCACTTGGTTGTTAGAAACTCTTGTTAGGAAGTCATTGCTGAACTATATGCTTGATGTCGTTAGCATGTTTAGAATGTCGGCATGATGTAAATTATTGGTTGCGATAGCATGTGCTAGATGATAATATTCATTAGAAAAGCATGCTAGGAATTGTGTTGAAAATAACATGCGACTCATTGGTTGAGATAACATGTATTCGGCATTGATAATATTCATGATAGCTATACTGATCGTTTTGTGTAACATTGTTGGAAAGCACAATATATGTGTTTATGTTTGAATTCGCTATCAATATGCTAGACGTTTGGATCACGTATGTCTGGTAGTATCTAGCTAGTATCACAATCTACATGTTAGATGTAATACCCATGTTCCGTGTTGTGTGGACAACAGGCCTTGCGTGTTGTTACTCGCCGTAGCAATTAGGGCTATATGTTAGCTTATGCTCAGACGTGTTTGCGAATATCGCTGTGTGCATGTACTTGACAAAGTCTGGTAATGCTTGTGAATGGACATTTTAGGGAAGCGTGCGTTTGATATGTTGGTAGCCTTGTGTCTATAAAAGTCACAATGTCGTATGTTTGGCATGCTATAGATGTGTGTGCTTGCGTGATTGATAACCCGACTCGAGTGCTTGAATGATATTGTGTTTGAATTTGACCTACCGTACGATGCATTTTAGTTGATTGTTTGATGCATATAAATGGTAGGTTGTAAAGATTATGTGTCATATGTTAACACTTGAATGCATACTCTATCTGTATGTGTGTGAGTGGTAAAGCACTGGCATGGATAATCTGATATTGGCTTGATATAGTAGCGGTAAGCTTATTATGTTTGATTTGGTGTATAATGTGATATATATATAATAATATATAGATTATATATGATTCATGTTATACCGGGTTTTAACCCTAAGTTGTGATGATAGTTGTTTATGAGATTATGTTATATGCTTTTGTTGATGCTCATATAATGCCTAAATGCATGTTATGTTGGATGTACAACTATGTTATACAATGTGATGTTTATATTATGAACCTTGCTTGGTTGCTCTATGACTATGCTATCCATGATGATATTGATGTTATTGAGCATGCGCGAGTGTAGAGTAAAATAGTTCTAGGGACACTCGTGATCGGTTATGCCTTAATGCTAATGAGCGTTGAAAATTGAGTAGGGTAAAATACCTTTGTGACACTTCGTATGTGGTGTGCTTGCCTTACGGGGCCATGTGGTTCGAAATTGGGTCGTGGATCCTCGAGTTACGTTGTCTGAACGGTTGAAATGACACCCGGAGAGCAAGGGCTCGTGGGTGGGAAGCGATTGGACCAATTAGATGATCCAGGAGGATCTTATCGACGCCCAAGTCGAAGAAACGCGGCCAGCCTAGCCACTTCAAGCTCTCACGCCCAAGCACGCGCATGCCGCACATAGCACATCAAGAAGTTCAAGTTGAAGTTCTAGCAAGTTCAGACCAATCCAAAGAAAGTATCGAGGCAAGTTCAGGGTCTTCTGAAGTCCGTTGCCACCTCAAAATTGGCGATACGGAAGTACGCGTCACATTTCAGCACGCGGAGAGAGCAAAAATTCCCATGCCCAAGGGCACCCAGGCGCGCCTGCTGGCGCCGAGCGCACGCCTGGGCAAACCCGGGCGAGCACAGCGCGCGCCCGGCCACAGGGCGCGCGCGCGCGGCCCTGCGCCAGAGCGGCGAAACAACTA
>MJHO01000614.1:20903-31958 GCA_002076135.1 Xerophyta viscosa | reverse complement strand
ATAGGCATGCAAGACAAAGGAGGACAAGGCGGAAAGGATACACCATCCTGCCTCCTTTGCCGGTATGCCATTCCCTCAACTGTTACTTTCCCTGCCGCCTCTACGCCCTCCACATTGTCAAACTTGTTTCCTTCGTCGCATCCTCGCCTTTCTCTTATGTTTAATTATTTAGTAATTTTAAAATGTTAATGCACATGGCTATTTATATTTTTGAACTATTTGGATAATTATAAAATACAAAATAAAAGTTAAAATACGACAAGTTACGAGACTCCCATTTTCTTGTATATCTTCTGCTTTCTGTAAAAGTGGTTATCATTCACAATACTATAGGAAGTATCATTCACACATACAGTAGCAAATATCATTCACATGTTGATTAGCTTATTGTTGCCGTTGTCTTTTTTATTTGGTTTTAGATGTCCCAATTGGAACTTTTGAAAGAAACACCGATGAAGCAGCTGCAAAGTTTAAAGTTGTTGTCAAAAGGTCCGAGGTACAGGTCCTCATGGTTGAGTCTCTGCATAGGTCTGTAAGCCTTTTTGGGGACCTTATGTTCAGTGCTATGAAAAGTGCATCGTGCACATCAAATACATCATACGTGAAGTTGATCAATGTTTATTGGTTTTCTATGCAGGTGGTAATGTGTAAGAAGTTATATGAGGAGCAGAAAAATCGTGCTTCAAACCGTCTTCCAACGATTATCAAGGTATTTTTTAATATTTTTTTATTTTATTTTATTTTTTTTATGTTTTTTGGAGTTTTAAGACATTGTCTGTTCCGTTTCTTCTTTTAGTGGTGATATAATGTTGTGAAAAATGGAAGAATTGCAGGGAAAGCTTGTTAACTGTCCAAAAGATGCTAAGAAGAAAGTTATGAAGCTGTGCATGCCTCTAAAAGATAAGGCTAGGTAGCTAGCTATTGAGGTCGGTATTGCTACTACAATTTCCTTTTAAAAGTATTTGTTTGAAAAGCATGTTTTTAAATTGACTCCGACGTTTTCACACACGGTCTCTAGTCTTTGAAGCATGACATAGAAATTGTAGAGAACTCCGGAAAAAGACGAGCGACTGATGAAGTTACGGAGTTTCACATAGAAAGTAGGCGGGCAATAGGTAGCTAGTTTTTTGGTTGATAGGTCTCTACGCCTGGGATTTTATGCTGGTGTGCTCTTCAATATGAAACCATGTCTTCTTGCTTTTCATGCGGTTTATTCTACCGATTTCCTATAACTTTGAACATACGTTTTGTAGTTTTGTTCAGTTAAGTCTTGACACAATTCTTAGGCACATAGGACGGTTCGTCAGCTATTTATGTTTATTGTTTATGTTATTTACTGTTTGTTTACATTTAAGTGATATGTGTCTCCTTTTATATGTTGCAAATAGGGATGTCAAATTCCCGGACAGCCGACGGGGAATCCCGATTCCCGCCCCGAATAAAAACCGGTTCGGGTCGGGGATTCCCGCGGATTCGGGATGGGGAATAAAATAAAATCCCCGTTTATTCGGGGTCGGGATGGGGACTATACCCCCGCCCCGCCCCGCCCCGATCCACTCTAAAATTATAATGGTATAATTGTAATTTGCTTGATTTTATTACCCCTGTAAAGATCCTATATATTCTAAAATCTAAAGCTTGGACCAAAACCCTAATCTTTATCTCACCCCATGGCTTCTGAACCCCCCTCCCGGGCCTCCCTCTGCCGAGTGCCGACCGATCTCCCTCCGGCTTCTAATCCCGCCGCCTTCCCACTGATCTCGCCGTCGCCGCCACTCGCCAGCACCTTGCTTTGCTTCCGGCTTCTGATCGCTCCCACCTGATCTTCGCCGTCGCCAGCCAGCACCTGCTTTGCTTCCGCTTCTGATCGCTCGCCACTGATCCGCGTCGGCGGGAGAATGACAGCTTCGGCATCTGATCTCGCGGCGGCTTCTGACCCTCCCTGTCGACGGATCTCCCTCCAGTTTCTAATCCCGCCGCCAGCACCTTGCTTTGCTTCCGGCTTCTGATCTTGTAAGTGAAATGTACATTATAGTTGTTGCGTTGTATGCATTCAGCACCTTGCTTTGCTTCCGGCTTCTGATCGCTCCCACTGGTCTCGCGTCGCGGAGGAATATGACCAGCTTTCGGCATCTGATCTCGCTGCCGGCTTCTGACCCCCTCCCCCCTACCGACCGATCTCCCTTCGCTTCTAATCCCGCCAGCACCTTGCTTTGCTTCCGGCTTCTGATTTGTAAGTGAAATGTACATTATAGTTGTTGCGTTGTATGCTCAATTGTCTCTTAATGCGGCCTTTTTTATTTCCACTGTCATTAGAAGATACTAGATACACAAGCATAATCTTTTTTATTCGTTGTAAAGAAATGGCGTCTCAAGAAACTCCAAATCGTGATACTTGTGCACGTGTTGCTAGCAGTCAATCCGCAATGGAAATTCAAGGGTCATCAAGTCCTACAGGATCACCCTCATCTACAGACTCGCTTAACGTTTCTCCTTCACTTATTCAAATTGAGGATAATAGACCCGAAAATACTTTGAATAAAGATGAAGTCCCTGAAAATGAAAAGAAGAGATTGAGGTCTACAGCATGGAATCATTTTAAGAAGATAAATGTGAATGGAGTGGATAAGGCAGAGTGCAATTATTGTCACAAAGTTACTTGGAGGAAACAAGCAAGAATGGTACAACAACATTTACATGACCATCAAATCAAAGTTTGTCCTTTGAGGCCTTTTAAGAATATAAGGCAACAAACATTAGTGCAACAACAAATGAAAGCGGATGGAAAAATGTGTATAAGTAATTACACATTTGATCAAGAAGTTTCAAGAAAAGACCTTGCTAGCCATGATAATAATGCATGAGTATCCACTTTCAATGGTTGAACATTACGGGGTTCAAAAGGGTTTTCATCTTAATCTTCAACCGTTGTTTAAGAATTCCTTCTCGAGAAACACCGGTTAGAAAGTGACATAATGAAGATTTATGAAAGTGATGAAAAGTCAAACATAGTAGAGTTGTTGGAGAAGAATTCAAGTAGAATTGCAATAACTACCGATATGAGGACCGCTTCAAACCAAAAGAAATGATTCATGGTTATCACGGCACATTTCATTGATAACAATTGGGAATTGCAAAGTCTAATTTTGAGGTATGCTTATTTTTTGCTAATTGTATCTTTTGTGAGTAATTTTATCTTCTATGAACAAACTATCATGGTATACTTCTTATTTTTCAATTTTTTTAATTTAGGTTTGTTTATGTGCCTTGTCCACATACTGCAGCTGCTATTTCGCAAGAGTTGGTTACTTGTATATTTGATTGGAATATTGACAGAAAACTATCTACATTGACGGTAGATAATTGTTCTACTAATGATGCTTTAATTGACATTCTTGTACCAAAATTGAATCCTAACCATCTATTATTACGGGGAAAGTTGTTTCATATGCGTTGTTGTGCACATATTTTGAATTTGATTGTCCAAGACGGTTTAAAAGTCATGGGTGATGGAATAGAAAAAGTTAGAGACAGTGTTGCATTTTGGATAGCCACACCAAAAAGACAACAAACTTTTAGAGAAAATGTGCGGAATTTACAGATAGATTCTTCTAAGAAGTTAGTCCTTGATTGTAAGACTCGATGGAATTCCACATATTTGATGCTTTAGTGTTGCACTAATATATAAGGATGCCTTTTATCGTTTGCAACAAAGAGAGCCTCTTTTTACTTGTGCACCAACATATGAAGATTGGATGTTAGCCGAAGAAATTTGTAAAAGATTGCAAGTGTTTTACCATGCCACTGAGGTGTTTTCCGGGAGAAAGTATCCTACGTCTAATGTTTTCTTTCCATTGATGTGTACCATCAAACTTTCTTTGAACTCTTGGTTTTTATCCTCGGTTGAGTTCATTAGCAAGATGGCCACAAGTATGTTAGCCAAGTTTGATAAGTATTGGGAGACCATTCATGGTGTAATGGGAGTGGCTACTGTTCTTGATCCAAGATACAAATTAAAATTGTTGGAGTATTTTTTTCCTCAATTTTATGGAAACTCCGCCAAGTCAGAAATTGACAAGATTAAAGGCATTTGTAATGATTTGGTGAATGAATATAAAAGCTCTCCAATGGCTAGGAAGAATCTTAATGCAAGTGAATCTTCATCTCATGATTCAAATAGGAATGTTTATGGCAATGATAGTTTCCTTTCACTTGATGGTTATGATTCCTTTGTTAGTCAATCAAGCGATTCAGTTGTGAAATCTGAGTTAGACCACTATTTGGAAGAGAATGTTTTGCCGAGAACTTCAGACTTTGACATTTTGGCTTGGTGGAAAAGTAACGGACTCAAATACCCGACATTGCAAAGTATTGCTAAGGATATTTTGGCTATCCCAATTTCTACGGTAGCCTCAGAATCTGCTTTCAGCACTGGTGGTAGATTGGTTAGTCCTCATCGTAGTAGACTTCATGCAGATACTTTAGAAGCATTAATGTGCACTCAGAATTGGTTGTTGAAAGATTTAAGAGGTAATTAACTTATTTAGTTGAATAGAATTAACTTGAATAGTTTTAACTTGAATGGTTTTAACTTGAATGGTTTATTTGGTTTTTAGGTGATGGTTCCAAAAATATTGATGCATTTTGTGGCACCATTAATGATGATTATGAGGTTGAAGAAGACATAGAAGAAGTTAAGGTATATAGTACAAGCGTATTTGATTAAAAATTTATATTTTAGTGATTTTACTTCTTTACTAAATGACTTTTACTGCTTGTGCTGCTGATTGCGCTGCTTCTCTGCCTTGCCTGCTTCTGCTTGCTGCTGCTGCTTTGGGTTCTGCTTGCTGCTGCTGCTTTGGTTCTGCTGCTGCTGCTGCTTGCCCTGCTTGCCTGCTGCTGCTGCCTTTGGCCTGCTGCTTTGGTTCTGCTTTGTGCTTGCTGCTTGGGTTCTGCTTGCTGCTGCTGCTTGCCTGCTGCTGCTTCTGCTTGCTGCTGCTGCTTTGGGTTCTGCTTGCTGCTTCTTGCTACTGTGCTTCTGCTTGCCTGCTTGCTGCTGCTGCTGCTTTGGCCTGCTGCTTTGGCCTGCTGCTTGCTGCTTCTGCTTTCTGCTGCTGCTTGCTGCTTCTGCTTGCTGCTGCTGCTTTGCTTTGGCCTGCTTGATGCTGCTCCTAATATACTGATATTAATGTTGCTCTGACTTCTTCAGTTGTTAATGTTGCTCTGAGTTCCAGACTTCATTTACAACAGTTGAATTCTTTGATGTATTCGTAGTCTCTTCATGTCCTTTATTGCATTTATACACTTAAGAATGTCCATGCACATGCAACTTTTGACTGGTTCTCCTTTTCAGGTTTGATGGAGTTGCTGGAGCTCATTCTGGAAGAAACATAGGGGATTGTGTATCTGGATTTGTGATTTAACATCTAGGAACTGATTCATTCTCCCTTCTTTCCTTTGTTGCATCTCAAAAAGAGCTGGTGTAATGTTTCTGTTATGAAATGGATTTTGTATATTCTCCTATATCTACATTTGAATTGTTTATGGATTGAAGTATTGGGAGCTTATATTTGGTAATGTTTCTGTTTAATGAAATGGATTTGCGTATTCCCTATATCTGTTTATGTCACATTTGACTGTTTTAGAATTGAAAGTGTTGTTTGCCCTATATTTGGTAATGTTTCTGTGGGTTGATTGTAGGAGGGGTAGGAAATGAATTTGCATATTCAGTGTAATATCAAGATACATTTGGAAGAGCATAGGGGATTGGGGATTCCCCGACCCGCGTCGGTTCCCCGTGGGCGGGGATGGGGGGAAAAATTTTAATCCCGACGGGGACGGGGACGGGGTCGGGGAAAATGGGGAGCAAATTGGGGACGGTTGGATGGGGAAATAGTCCCCCGTCCATTCCCGCCCCGTTGACAATCCCTAGTTTGCAAAGTGTGAGGTATAAGGGAAAGGAGACATATGGAGAGTCCTTGAAGAAGTAAGTTGTCACTAGTAATTCCTAAGGAGTTCTCAACCTTGAATTAATCTGTTTAAGTTCTACTTACTCTCTGGGTTTTGCCATATTTGTTATTTTCATTGTAAAATATCCCTTATCGGCAACAATTTGAAAGGATATGTAGTCACGAATTAGAAGTGTTGATTCTATTCTTCAGTAGCTGATACCATGTGAGAAAGAAAGCCTAAGACTGAAGTACCTTATCTTTGGACGTTTAAAGGGCAAGCTTCATCGCAGGTTTCTTGCTCTATAGCCAGAGTAGGTACATTAAAGGGAAGACGCTGAGAAACGAATGCCTAATCAAATCTGATTCTTAGCGCCCAAAACTTAAAAAGAGACGGATTCGACTCAGAGCGAGATAGATTACATCATCTTTGTTCAGGCACTCTATGGAAAGACTTTGCTGAACTTCACTGATAAAGACATTTTTCAGTCTAACCTGAAGAGACAAGAGGGAGACAATAAAACTGCATAAAAGGTGGTTGACGATCTCTAGAAGCAGGTTTACAGCCATCTGTTTGATTCCTTCTTTGTAGAGAAATCCTAAGTTTGATTGCTAGCGTGTATTCTAATTATACTATGCAACATCCAACTGGAAAGCTTTTTTGGTTTTTGTGGCTTTATGATTTCTTCTTCTGGAGTTCTAGGTATTTAAATTCGATGTGGATGCAAAGGTATAGGCGATCCTGATGTTTCCTCTCATATTGTTGCAGCGGATATTGGTGATGTTTCTGGCACTTGGAAGAATATTTTTGCGTTTTCTAAGAAACTCTCTATCACAGTTAACTTTCAAAGATGTGAAAGGATTGGTTGAGCAGAATCTACGGCTTCATAACCTTGTATGGCTTCTGTCTGATCAAGATAAAAAAAAAAGAAGTAGAACTTTACTTAATTTTTCTACGAGAAGTTACGGGGCTCCCACGTTCTTGTATATCTTTTACATTATGTAAATGTGGTATCATTCACATATATTATAGGAAGTATCATTCACACATATTGTAGCAAATATCATTCACATGTTGATTAGCTTATTTTGATGTTGTCTTTTTTGTTTGTTATTAGAAGTTCCAATTGGAATTTCAAAAGATCACTAATGAAGCAGCTGCAAAGGTTGAAGCTGCGCTGAAAAGGTCCGAGGTACAAGGCCGCATGGTTGAGGCTCTCCATAGGTCTGTAAGCGTTTTTGGGGACCTTATGTTTAGTGCTATTAAAAGTGCGTCGTGCATAGGAAATACATCATACGTTAAGTTGATTTAAGTTTGTTTTTCTTTGAAGGTGGTAATGTGTAAAAAGTTGTATGAGGAGCAGAAAATTGTGCTTCAAACCATTCTTCCAACGATTCTCAAGGTATTTTTCTTTATTTACTTGGTGGTGGTTCATCCAACTATCCCGAGCAGAATACTTTGAAATCTGAGTTTTGGAAATAACAATTTCCATTAGATTTTACCCCATATTGCAAGCCTATAAGCTTGTATAGCAGCTACAGCCGGTGCATATTTGGTGTCTAATTTTAAAAGTCATACTCTTTGTATTACCTCTTGCATACTGTTTATTTGTTGCGTAAGTTCTGTTTATAAGAAATAAACAGATGACAGTAGAATTAAGGTATAGTGTCAGACCATAAGTCTCTCCTGCCCTGCACGTGGTTGCCGGCAATTACCACATCGGCATAGGCATGCGAGTCGATGATGCCAAGAACGGCATTCCCTGTCTTCTTTTTTACAGTAATCAAGATAAATGAAGACAAGGGAGGACAAGGAGGAAAGGATACCAACCTGCCTCCTTTGTCGGTATGTCATTCCTTCAGCTGTTGCTTTCCCTACCGTCTCTGCGCTCTCCACGTTGTCAATCTTGTTTCCTTCATCGCATCCTCGCCTTTCTGTTATGTTTATTTACTTAGTAATTTAAAATGTTAACGCATATAGCTATTTAGATTTTTAACCTTTTGGATTTTTATAAAATACAAAAATAAATGTTAAATATTGGCATGGATGGGTACAGTATAATTTGTGAGTTTAGCATGTGCGGAGATCCAATTTACCCAACTCGGCTTGGCTCGATACTGATAATCGTGGAAAGATTTTAATATACCTAAGATCTTATTTTTTGTCCTATTTGAAAAACTAGGTTAAAGTCATCTAGTAGGGTTATCGGATGGAATTATTTGTTTGCTTGTGTCAGACCTGATGAGTTATGTTTTAACAAAGATACTACCCGGAAAAAGTTAATTGCTTAGGGATGACATCATTATATACTTCATATTTAATGCGTTGTGTTTCAAGATGTACGTTGAGAACAACCAATCCTTGATATCTGACAGGGTTTGACCAAATAACTGCGAGGCCTTGGCATTTGCTTGGTAATGGTGCTGGTGCATGATGTTGATGTATGATTGTACTCGTTGAACCTGTCAGATGTGGCGGCTATATCTGTCTCCATTTAATTTGTTGTGTACAGTTTTTCTTTGTATAAGCTTTTGCAAACATGGAATTAGTCGTTGAACCTCTTTGAAGACATAGTTTTTTATATGTGCTTTTGATCTAGGAGCTTTTGAGGGAGGCCTAGAATGAGGCTCCGGAGCATGCAAAATATCTTGAAGATGAATTGAATAAGCTAAGGTAGGTACATGCACGTGGCTCTATCTGTGTGGCTCTAACTGCATGGTGCAATATTTCCTTCCAGGTCGGTTTACAGGATATGAATTTTTAAATTCATGAAATTTTCATATAGTATGATTCGAGATCCTTGAGATTCTTTGGTTGAAATTCTTTGTTTTGATAGCAAATTTGTTACGAAGTATTCTAAAAGCGTTTCTCCAAATCTGTTATGAGTGAAAACATATAAAGAAAAAGTAAATTTCTTAGAGGAAGTAGATATGTCTGTAAGAATTGTTGTGAGAAAATTCACAAGATATTCTAGATATGGAAGGTTGGAGTAACAGAGCCAGATAGAGACTTGAAGATTAAATCAAGAGAGAGAGTTTAAGATAAAATTCGTAGATATTCAAATTTTAGAGAGAATAGAGCAATTTTTTTTTTGGAGAAAAATTAAAAGAAAATCTAAAATGTAATTGAAGAGAGAATAAAAGTTATTATTCAAACCATTGCGCAGGCTAGAAGGAATTTGCAAATAACACCTATGTAAGTTTTATTTCTAAAAGGTATTTGGAGGGGTCGAAGTAACTGCACAATGCCTTGGGATTTAGAAATTTAACATGCTATGTTTCCAAATAAGGTGTTTTTGAAAAGCAAAAACGAAATTACTTCTCAAAGTGCATTCCACTTATGAAGGGGTCTCAGCCTCTCAGGTTTGAATTAGTAGCGCTTCCCTTGTATGCTGAAAGGCTGGGTTTTCTTAGTTGGCGGAATATAGATTGGTGCCGACCAAGGTTTTCCGTGCCGTGCCGAGTCGAGTATCGGTAACTCCGAAATTGGGCACGTGCCGATCGTGCCGACCGTGCCGTGCCGATCCGTACAATTTAAATTTTAATATTATTTAAATAAAATAAAAAATATTAATAAAAAAAATTACTAAAATAAATATAAAAATCTAATTATATATAAAAAATAGATATTATAATTTATTTTGTGCCGAATTTTGTTGAATATGGGGATGTGTTTAACGTGCGATAAATAAAAAAATACATTTTTAATAATTTTAACTGTTATTTATATTTTTAATTTTATAAGGAAAAAAAAAAAACTTAACACGCGCAGGCGTGCCCGTGTATAAAAAAAAAACGAAAATCGTCGCCCGCACGCGGGCGACATCGTCTTCCTCCGCCGAGAGGAAGACGATGAATAAACAAAAAAAAACAAGATATAATATATATATATATTATAGAGAGAGCGAGAGAGAGAGAGAGAGAGAGAGGGAGGAGGATGGGGGGGGGGGGGAGCGAGAGAGAGAGTGAGAGAACGAGTGCCGGAGCCGGCCGGCTCGGCACCGTGCCGGTGCCGAGCTCCGGCGGCTCCGGCACGTGCCGGGCGGCACCGCGCGTGCCGCCCGGCACGTAAAACCTTGGTGCCGACTAGTTGAGGGTCATAAAAACTGTGCGGCTTTAGTAATGAACAACAATTTCTTACGAGTCCTAAGTAGCTTTATCATATTGCATCTAATATGTCACTGTTTCAGGTATTTTGTATAATCAACTTCTGTTAGACAGATATTTTATGCGTATGTTATAACTGCAGGAAATGGTTAATGTGTCCATTGAAAAAGAGAAGTGGACATCTTTGGGAATCAATAGGCAAGCGCTGAGAGGATGTAGAAAGAAGCATGTGAGCAGATGAGTAAAATCATTCTAAAGAACTGCTTTAGATACACTTGTTACAACTTGTGTTTATGCGTTCTCTAGAGGTAGTCTTCTTTTCATTAACCTTTTTCATCATGCATGATTTTTTATGCACGATTTTCTTGAGGGATAGGGAGATCGTTATATATTCTTAGTATATTACTTCTTATCCAAGTAAAATGTTGTACATTTGTTCACCGACTAGGCGACTTGGAATTAGAATGCTAAAAGGGACTGTTGGCTTTTGGACAGTGTTGGAACTTGTGAATCAGCCCTTTTCTACATGAAGTTTGAGGTTGTTTGGCATTTATTTTGGCATATACTTCGGCTGACTATAACTTGTGCTATATTTGGATATTCTTAAACTTGGTATCTACTTACAAGTTCACAAGATACTTGCTTTATCAACTTGTGTACCAGAATGAATGACTGCTCATCCAGTTGGAAGTGTTGCTTAAAGCGCGTAGTACTGCTGGAACTGCTTCACAGGCAGATGAGACCTTAGTAACTTCCTTAGTCCGTCGGGATAAAGAAATATTGAGTTCAGTTAGTTACTTGGAAGCATTCTTAATTATGCAAATTGATGATGCTTTTGTTTCCTTGTTTTGGCTTGTATTGCAGGTTTAAAAGGAAAAATCTCTATTGGAACCAAGGTTTTGAGGTGCCGGATGGCGAATCCGGCACAGAGACGGCCGGAACAGCCGTGCCGGCTAGCACGGACTATTTTCCGTTCGAGCAACCCGCCACGGTTAGGCAC
>MJHO01000614.1:0-20714 GCA_002076135.1 Xerophyta viscosa | reverse complement strand
CATCCATGCCAATAATTAGCATTTATTTTTGTATTTTATAAAAATCCAAAAGGTTAAAAATCTAAATAGCCATATGCGTTAACATTTTAAAATTAGTAAGTAAATAAACATAACAGGAAGGCGAGGATGCGATGAAGGAAACAAGATTGACAACGTGGAGAGCGCAGAGACGGTAGGGAAAGCAACAGCTGAAGGAATGACATACCGACAAAGGAGGCAGGTTGGTATCCTTTCCTCCTTGTCCTCCCTTGTCTTCATTTATCTTGATTACTATAAAAAAGAAGCCAGGGAATGCCGTTCTTGGCATCATCGACTCGCATGCCTATGCCGATGCGGTAATTGCCGGCAACCACGTGCAGGGCAGGAGAGACTTATGGTCTGACACTATACCTTAATTCTACTGTCATCTGTTTATTTCTTATAAACAGAACTTACGCAACAAATAAACAGTATGCAAGAGGTAATACAAAGAGTATGACTTTTAAAATTAGACACCAAATATGCACCGGCTGTAGCTGCTATACAAGCTTATAGGCTTCAATATTGGGGTTAAAATCTAATGGAAATTGTTATTTCCAAAACACGAATTGAAAGTATTCTGCTCGAGATAGTTCGTTATGGCGAATAGATTAAAGCTACAAAAATGTCGATGAAAAACCCAAACATAAAAAGGACCACCACCAAGTAATTTAAGAAAAATACCTTGAGAATCGTTGGAAGAATGGTTTGAAGCACAATTTTCTGCTCCTCATACAACTTTTTACACATTACCACCTTCAAAGAAAAACAAACTTAAATCAACTTAACGTATGATGTATTTCCTATGCACGACGCACTTTTAATAGCACTAAACATAAGGTCCCCAAAAACGCTTACAGACCTATGGAGAGCCTCAACCATGCGGCCTTGTACCTCGGACCTTTTCAGCGCAGCTTCAACCTTTGCAGCTGCTTCATTAGTGATCTTTTGAAATTCCAATTGGAACTTCTAATAACAAACAAAAAAGACAACATCAAAATAAGCTAATCAACATGTGAATGATATTTGCTACAATATGTGTGAATGATACTTCCTATAATATATGTGAATGAATAACCACATTTTAAAAATAAAAGATATACAAGAACATGGGAGCCCCATAACTTCTCGTAGACAAATTAACTAAAGTTCTACTTTTTTTTTTTAAAAAACATGCTTTTCAAACAAATACTTTTAAAAGGAAATTGTAGTAGCAATACCGACCTCAATAGCTAGCTACCTAGCCTTATCTTTAGAGGCATGCACAGCTTCATAACTTTTTCTTAGCATTCTGGCAGTTAACAAGCTTCCCTACAATTCTTCATTTTTCACAACATTATATCACCACTAAAAGAAGAAACGGAACAGACAATGTCTTAAAACTCCAAAAAACATAAAAAAAATAAAATAAAATAAAAAAATATTAAAAAATACCTTGATAATCGTTGGAAGACGGTTTGAAGCACGATTTTTCTGCTCCTCATATAACTTCTTACACATTACCACCTGCATAGAAAACCAATAAACATTGATCAACTTCACGTATGATGTATTTGATGTGCACGATGCACTTTTCATAGCACTGAACATAAGGTCCCCAAAAAGGCTTACAGACCTATGCAGAGACTCAACCATGAGGACCTGTACCTCGGACCTTTTGACAACAACTTCAAACTTTGCAGCTGCTTCATCGGTGTTTCTTTCAAAAGTTCCAATTGGGACATCTAAAACCAAATAAAAAAGACAACGGCAACAATAAGCTAATCAACATGTGAATGATATTTGCTACTGTATGTGTGAATGATACTTCCTATAGTATATGTGAATGATAACCACTTTTACAGAAAGTAGAAGATACAAGAAAATGGGAGTCTCGTAACTTGTCGTATTTTAACTTTTATTTTGTATTTTATAATTATCCAAATAGTTCAAAAATATAAATAGCCATGTGCATTAACATTTTAAAATTTATAAATAATTAAACATAAGAGAAAGGCGAGGATGCGACGAAGGAAACAAGTTTGACAATGTGGAGGGCGTAGAGGCGGCAGGGAAAGTAACAGTTGAGGGAATGGCATACCGGCAAAGGAGGCAGGATGGTGTATCCTTTCCGCCTTGTCCTCCTTTGTCTTGCATGCCTATGCCGATGCGGTAATTGCCGGCAAACCACGTGTAGGGCAAGAGAGATACCTTAATTCTACTGTTATCTTTTTGTTTCTTACAAACAGACATACGAAACAAATAAACAGTATGCAAGAGCTAATACAAACAATAATGACCTTTAAAATCAGACACCATATGTGCACCAGCTATAGCTGCTATACAAGCTAATAAGCTTGCAATATGGGGTAATATCTAATGGAAATTGTTATTTCAAAACTCAGATTTCAAAGTATTCTGCTCGGGATAGTTGGATGAACCACCACCAAGTAAATAAAGAAAAATACCTTGAGAATCGTTGGATGAACGGTTTGAAGCACGATTTTTTTGCTCCTCGTCATATAACTTTTTACATGAAAATCAAAAAAAACTTAGATCAACTTCACGTATGATGTACTTCCTGTGCACGATGCACTTTTCATAGCATTCTTTGAAGTACAGAAATAACTTAATGGATTAGTATTTTCAACCTTTAACATTGAGAGAGCATTCTTTCGCCTATAGTTTTCTTGTTTTGCACTTGCCTGGAAAAAACAGTGAAAAAGAGAAAGATAGCACTACTAAAAGTAAACACATCTCATGTAATTAACTAGGTTGTATTTCTTATATGGAAATGAATAAGCTTCACGGATATCACTAAAACTAGGCTGTATAAGACATTGGCTTCCAAAAACTAGTAAATAAAAACAAGTTCGATATGCAAATTTAATATTATGCAAATAATGTAATTATATTTTTAATAATGAACATTTAATTTTAATTAACAAAAGTACGACCATGGTCGTAGGCAAAGACATTCAAAAAGTTGTAAATCGTACTCTCTGCAATATTACTTCTAACTATTTTATAATTTTTAATGGCTATTTTCTTATGTTTGTTTTTTATTATATGATAGCAAACGCTGACAACAAGACGAGAATGCTATCGAGTAAAAGTAATTTTTGGTACTAATTTCACTCTGGTAAAAAATTGATAATAACGTAGGATCTGACCTTCTTGACAGGAATCTTTTCCTTCATCCGCCAATACTCCACACCATCAACATTCTTGCAACTTTCAAACCAACATCAAATAAATTATTAACTTAAACTTACTACAAGGTGTGAGTGGAGAACTTTATGTAACAACACACAATAACAATACCTCATCAACTTTTCTCTTCAAGAGCCCTATCTCATTTTCCTTTACATCAGCTGATTCCTGACATGCATCAATCTCAACTTATTACTCTCTCAAAAGCTTGTTGGGGCGTTTCAACCAACCTTTGCAGATTTAAGGGATTCCTCATAATATTTCTACAGAAACATAGTAAACAATGGGTTAGCAATAAGAACTGTTGGGACGTCTATAAGCATTAACATCACTATGAAGTACAAAGTTATGAGAAGTCATGTGATTGCCAAAGAAACCAAAGAAGCGCATGATTAAATAACTCGGCATACCTTAAAGGCATGTATCTCAATATACTTTACCCTCTTCAGGCATCAGAATGCAAATTTGTAAACTTACCGGCATGACTTAAAAACAATACTCCAGAAATTGCAAAACTTACAACATTAACATTGCTCGAAAAGATATTCATTTATCAAGAGACTCTACTCTACAACCTCCATAGAGCTACAATCCTAATTGCTGTTCCCTAGGCAAGTAAGCTTCTGATCAGTCATTTGCTCAACTGGCAGGTCATATAGTAACCCAAATTTATATTAAACAAATAATAAGCAAAGAATCAGAAAAGAAGTGGCCCTTCCATTAAAATCAGCTCATTGACTACAGCTTTTTCATAGTATTCCCCTCCATATATCTTTATTGTCAAAAATAAATAAAAATAAAGCTACAATCCTCCACTCCTACAACCTCCATAGAGCTACAATCCTAATTGCGGTTCCCTAGCCTAAGTAAGCGTCTGATCAGAAATTTGCTCAATCTGGCAGGTCATATAGTAACCCAAATTTCATATAAACAAATAATAAGCAAAGAATCAGAAAAAGTGGCCCTTCCATTAAATCAACTCACTGACTACAGCTTTTCATAGTATCCCCCTCCATATCCTTATTGTCAAAAAATAAATAAATATAAAAATAAAAACACCACCTGTAATGCAGTCATAAGAAGGTCGTTCTGCACCGGACCTGCAGGTCATCACTCGTTGTGCATTAACTTATGCTTACATACCTGCAATCACACATCACAAAAAAATATTGGTATAATAGATATACTCTGAACACTGCCTTATGTGATTATTGCGTATTAACAATATACATGTCTACTTTGACAATTGGGAAAACACATTCTTTGAGGCTTAATTGGGAACCAACTACTAAGTAACTATTACATACGTATTGAATATGCTATTCGAATGGTGTCAAAGCCGAAGTTCCCAGGTCAATCTAAGACCCATAAACTTACACGCATAGTACTATTTCAATCAAAGAGCCTTTTTACCAACGGTCAAACAAAATTTTAAGCAAACAGCCTCATTAGCTTCAAAGAGGCACTTTTGATAGTTTGTGTAAACACAACTTTGTATTCAAACTTGGAAATAAGCAACTTGAGAACAAACATAAAACCAACACCATCACTATCAACTATGAAGAAGACATGTCAAATATCTTTTTTGGAACTTACAGTGGACAATTCAATAGCAAAGCACTCATTGCTAGAAGCACTAGCATCCTTTCATGATAACATCAAGGATTAAAAACATAACCACAACACATTGCAACTAGACTATACCTCCTCTAGTGAAAGAAAAACTTTATGCTCTAGTTCCAAATTTCTGTCTTTACTTTGTGCATACAAGCTAGAAGACTCCTTCAATTCCCTTGCCAGCCGAAAGCATGATTAAACAGTCATTTTAAGAATGGAAGAGAGAGAGAGAGAGAGAGAGAGAAAACAAAGGAATCATAAATCATCATTCCATTTTGAGAATGGAATTTTCTCATAAATCATCATTCCAATTAAATACCAAGAGAAAACAAAGGAAACTCATAATAAAATTGATCTCTGTGCAAGGTTGTCAAAGCTCATGTTACTGAACTACCAAATTGTTAGTAAGAATCATCTCCAAATATAGCACAAGGATATAGTCCTACGAACACATGCAACCATAATAAATGCCAAACAACCTCAAAACTTCATAAAACTGGGCTGCCTCAACGTACATACAATTGATTCACATGTTCCAACACTATCCAAAAGCCGGTTCAATAACGACAATGTAGAAACCTAGACAGCCGACTACCCCTTTTAGCATTTAATTCAAGTCGCCTAGTCGGTGAACAAATGTACAAATTTTACTTGGATAATAAGTATATACTGAGAAATGTCATGATCGCCCTACCACTCATGAAAATCATCCGCATAAATTGTTATTTTTTAAAAAATCATGCATGATGAAAAAGGTTAATGAAAGAAGACTACCTCTAGAGAACGCATAAACACAAGTTGTAACAAGTGTATCTAAAGCAGTTCTTTAGAATGATTTTACTCATCTGCTCACATGCTTCTTTCTACATCCTCTCAGCGCTTTTGCCATATGATTCCCGAAGATGTCCACTTCTCTTTTTCAAAGGACACCTTTAACCATTCTCCTGCAGTTATAACATAGACGCATAAAATATATGTCTAACAGAAGTTGATTATACAAAATACCTTCAAACAGTGACATATTGAGACGTAATATGATAAGGCTACATGGGACTCGTAACAAAATTGTTGTTCATATACTAACATAATCAAACCAATAACTTGATATTCACCAAAAACAACTGACATTTACAAGATCGGAATGGCAAGGTGGTGCTGACCCAGATCTGAGATCTATGTCAGACTTCCTTGACTGAATATATAGTATTGGGTTGTTAGACCTTGGTTTAGTCGGTTCAAGATTTACGTGGCATCGCACTAATTTGTGGCAGAGATTAGATAGGAGCTTGGCAAATTCAGATTGGCAAATTCAGATCACTCTCCCTCGTTGTTGGGATCCCATAAACAGTCGAGCTCTGGTCCCTCCCCTTTCCGGTTCTCGTTATTTTCCATTGTAAATTGCGACGTCTGAAACTATCTCAAAGGCACACACATTGGCTTATGTGGAAACAAAATCTGTTTTCCACCGGCTCAACGGGGGTTAGGGATACGCTGCAGTGGAGAGGATTAGTGCTTCCGTCAAGTGCACTAATCTGTTTATGGATTGTTGTACAGAGAAGAGGATCTCTGTAGAATTGTTGCGGATTCAAGCTCTCATCTGTCTATGGATTGTTCACTGTCATGTGCAACCTGGGGAAGGTTTCTACATAATAAATGATAACTGAACAGAAATTTACTTTATTCATGAACACAATACAGAAAACATAATGGCTATTGCTAATGGAGATAGAACATACAAATACTCCGGATTCATTAGAGGTTGCATACTTGAATGCAGGAAGAAAGCTGAACGCAAGTATAAAAAATAAATTGCATCACAATTTTCTAGTTTTTCCGTAAAAATCAAATGACTCCTGAATGACAACTCAACAAAACGCAAGTATAAAAACTTGCATTATAAACCGACCTCCATAAAAAGGATGAAAAAGAACGCAATTAAACACCATAAAATTGGGAAATTGGGAACTAACTACTAAGTAACTATTACATTACCTATTGGAATTACGGCTATATTGAATGGTGTCAAAGCCGAAGTACCAGGCAATCTAAAACCCAAAAACTAAACACGTAGTACTATTTCAATCAAAGAGCCTTACCACGGTCAACCAAATTTTAAAGCAAACAGCCTTAATTAGCTCAAAGAGCCAATTACATATGATGAAGCTTCCTTCTCCTTTAGAGGTCCAAAGACAAGCTACTTCAGGTCTTAGGCTTCTTTCTCACATGAGTATCAACTATGGAAAAAATTACCGCGTTATCTAGTTCGTGACTTCATTTCCTTTCAAATGTTGCCAATTTAAGGATAACATTTACAATGGAATAACAAATATGCGCAAAAACCCGAGATTAAGTAGAAACGATAAACTTAAACAGATTAATTCAAGGATGAGAACTCCTTCGTAATTACTAGTGACAGCTTACTTCTACTTGCTTCAAGGACTCCTCCAGATGTCTTCTTTCTTAGACCTCGCACTCTGCACATATAAAGGAGACACAAATCAATTGATGGAAAAAAACAGGAAACATCATAAACAATTAAACTTAATACTGCGAACCATCCTATGTGCTAAGAATTGGTCAAGACTTACTGAACAAAATACAAATATGTCAAAGTTATAGGAATCCGTAGAATAACCGTATTAAACGCAAGAAGACATGGTTTCATATTGAAGAGCACACCAGCATAAAATCCCTGCCGTACTAGACCCTTGAAACAAAAAAACTAGTACCTATTGCCCGCCTACTTTCTATTGTTCAAAACTTCTTACTTCATCAGTCGCTCGTCTTTTTGAGTTCTCTATAATTTCTATGTCATGCTTCAGAATAGAGACCTGTGTAAAACATGGAGTCAATTTAAAAACATGCTTTTCAAACAAAGGCTGTTGGCCTTGGCTTATCTTTTAGAGGCATGCATGCTTCATAACTTCTTCTTAGCATCTTTTGACAGTTAACAAGCTTTCCTGCAATTCTCCATTTTTCACAACATGATATCACCATAAAAGAAGAACGAATTAGACAACATCGTAAAATTCCAATAAAATAAATAATAATAAAAAAAAAACAAGCGCACCACAAGTTCAACAACTTTAATGAAAGCTGTCAAGTTCTTCTTCAAAGCTTGGCTGTAAAGTTTTCCTATCATACTCCACTCTTGATGATGCAAGCTCACTCCAACATAAAATAAACAACCTAAAATGCACGATTTACGTGAATAGCCATGTCAAGGACACCTTCTATCCCCCAATAGATTTGGGTTACTCATTTGAGTAGCAGAGCTCATTCATTTCACATCACCAATGTTGATGCCCACATGATTTTGACAAATGCGTATAGAAGTAATATATTAGCTAAACTACACCAAGAAGGATTATCTTTGAACCATTTTCAACCTGCAACATGGCACATATCTTTTACAACGAAAATAACAAAATTTCAATTTCTAAGATAGCTAAAATTAGAGAACTTAGTTCAAACAAATAAAGAAAATTCTTCAAGATCCTCAAAAACTGCAGTGCGAAAATCCTCAGCACTCAATATAAGAGAAGGATATTTGCAGGTAAGCAAAGAAAAGGAGAAAGAAAATGACAAAAAGGGCATACAGATAAATCTTTTATTCACTCCTTTCAGTTTCATCTAATCCTATTTAAGCATTACATAACTTGAAAACTTAAATAACTTCCACTCTTACAAACAACTATTTAGTATGTATATAGCAGAAAATATTTCCAGCGGTATTTCTACTTTATAGTTTATAACTACTAAGATTAGAAAGATAAAGTGAGCAGAGCCTAGGAAAGAGGTCAGACCGGATTACAGCCGTCCCGTAGAAGTAGAACCTGAGAGAAGGCAGTATCTCTCGGGAAACATGGCCCAATTTCTCTTCTTTCCTTTTACATGGTCTCCGATTTTTGGAAAGTGAAGCTCTTGACATATCCCAAGTCGAGGAGATTAAGAGGTAATTAATGAATTCTTCCTTTCAGTTCTATTAGATGTATCGATTATGGATTCCTAAATTGCATACGCCAGGTACGATCAATTATAAGGCAGACATGATACAAATCTTTCGACTCTATTTTAATATATCAGATCTAAGAGAAAAATTTTGAAAAAATGCGTAAGAAAGATCTACCGCCTCATGAACCCGTTTCTTCTTCCCGTTTCCTCTTCAACCATATGTATTTTTAGGCTCTGTCAGAGAAGCAAAAGGTGGAAGTTTTCCCTCCAAAAAAATGATAATATATATAAAATGAAATACTAATAAAAAAAAATCGAAGTTAAAACTGGCTGCTTAGGGGTAAAGCTCCAAATAGAATAAGATTCATGCAATGCTAGAGACCTCTAAATTGCATCTAAAGTTCATTGCATGCTGAACTTCTTGAAGAATCTTTCTAAACTAACAAACTTTTTCAAATTTTGCTCAAGTCTTCCAACTCAAATCCCAGACAATCAAATATATTACCTCAGTCATGGATTCCTCAAGGAGAGAGTCAATCTGTTTCAATGCAACCTCACCTGTATTTGCTATCTTTTGATAGTACCTAACAAAATGAGATGATCAATTCAAAAAGTTAGCCAACACAAGCTCATTTTGACGTTTTGAAATACATACAAATATAAATGGAAACAGAGAACACCAGAAGTATGGACTCCTTTTACACGGCATTTCTTCCTTGAGCTTTTTGACTTCCTGCTTTGCTTTCAACATTTCTTCAATTTTCTGACAAATTAACTTGAGCACACTGAGCTAGTAAATGTACAATAGTCGGAAGCAATGCTGAACGTTTTTTTATGCAAAAAAAACAATATTTCAACAGCAGCTCGTGACCACCTGGAAATCACCGAAAGCAGCTTCAACGTTTTTTTTTTTTTTTTGAGATTGTTGGTGCAGAAACGCTGATTGTAACCGGTGCACTTTTTATGACCCAACAACATATAAACCAACGAGTTGGCACCAGCCTATGTTTCGCAACTAAGAAGACCACCTTTCAGCAGCACAGGGAAAAAGGAAACTATTGCCAAAAGATTTTATCACATAAGATTCTTCTAATGTACGGCTAGCGAAAACTTAAGATCTTATACATAAGATCTTTTTAAAGAGCCAAGCTCGGGCCAAACTATTGGCAAAACATGGGAAATTTATTGATTTTAAACGTAGGCATTTAAATTCAACCAGAGTTTCACCCGCTAAGTCAGATAAAATGAGAACTTTGTTTACTATCTGGTCAAGCAAATATAACCGAAATAATTTCAATTGTACCATGCACTTAAAGCCTATTGCAGTTCAAAAAGTTTATCATACTGCAATTCGAGGTTTAATCCTATGCAGGTCAGAACAAGTCGAAGCATTTACATATGACTACCCCCAAACAAAAAACCAAATTTAACAATAAAGAGAAGTGATCTTTACTATCGGCACACTTATCATGACGAAACACATGTACCCGTCCCCTATAGCTTATTCATTCTTTTCATGATTTTCTGCATGCTACTGAAGGCTCTTTCGTTGGCCTCCCTCAGAAGTACCGTAGATCAAAAGCAATCATTAAAAATTACGCCTTTAAGGAGGTTTCAAAGACTACTGCCAATAATTATATCTGTACCAATCCTTTGGGAATTGGGAACTAACTACTACGTAGACTATTACAACATATTAAATATGCCTGATATTGAAGGTGTCAAAGCCGAAGTTTCACAGGTCAATCTAAAACCCAAAAACTTAACACGGCATCAGTACTATTTCAATCAAAGCAGCCTTTACCAACGGATAACAAAATTAAGCAACAGGCACTTATAGCTTCACTAAGAGGCCTTTACAACGATGAAGCTTCCCCTTTAGACATCCAAAGACAGCTACTTCAGGTCTTTAGGCTTCTTCTCACATGATCATCAACTACGGAAGAAGAACCACCGTTTCTAGTTTCGTGACTTCATTCCTTTCAAATTGTTGCCAATTAAGGGATATTTTACAATGAATAACAATATCAAAACCCCGGATTTAAGTAGAACTTATAACCTTAAACAGATTATTCAAGATAGAACTACTTCGGAATTACTAGTGACAACTTTACTATCTACTTGCCTTCAAGGACTTCCTCCATATGTCTTCCTTCCAAAAGAACCTCGCACTCTGCAACATATAAAAGGAGACACAAATCAATTGATGTAAAAAAACAGGAAACATCATAAACAATAAACATACATACCTCGCGAACCTCCTATGTGCTAAGAATTGGTCAAGACTTAACTGAACAAAATACAAAATATGTCAAAGTTATAGGAATCCGTAGAATAACCGTATTAAAAGCAAGAAGACATGGTTTCATATTGAATAGCACACCAGCATAAAATCCCTGGCGTATAGACCTATCAACAAAAAAACTAGCTACGTATTCCCCGCCTACTTTCTATGTCATGCTTCAGAACAGAGACCTATGTAAAACATCAAGTCAATTTAAAAACATCAAAGACTTTTAAAAAAAAATTGTAGTAGCAAATACCAACCTCAATAGCTAGTTGCCTTGCCTTATCTTTAGAGGCATGCATGCTTCATAGCTTTTTCTTAGCATCTTTTGGCAATTAACAAGCTTTCCTGCAATTCTCCATTTTTCACAACATGATATCACCATAAAAGAAGAACGAATTAGACAACATCGTAAAATTCCAATAACATAAATAATAATAAAAAAAAAACAAAGCGCACCACAAGTTCAACACTTTTAATGAAGCTGTCAAGCTTCTCTCTTTCAAAGCTTGGCTGCAAAGTTTTCCTATCATACTCCACTCTTGATGATGCAAGCTCACTCCAACATAAAATAAACAACCTAAAATGCACGATTTACGTGAATACCCATGTTCAGGACACCTCTATCCCCCAATAGATTTGGGTTTACACTCATTTGGAGCAGACCTCATTTCATTTCAATCAAACATGTGTGCCACATGATTTGACACAATGCATATAGAAGTCATACTTATAGCAATTACACAAAGAAGATTTCTTTGAACATTTCACATGCAACATGCACATTCTTTTACCCAACAAAAATTAAACAAAAATTTCATTTCTAAGATTAGCTAAGTAAGAGCGACTAGTTTAAACAAATAAAGAAAATTCTTCAAGATCCTCAAAAACTGCAGTGCGAAAATCCTCAGCACTCAATATAAGAGAAGGATATTTGCATGCAAGCAAGAAAAGGAGAAGAAAATTGACAAAAAGGGCGTACAGATAAATCTTTTATTCACTCCTTTCAGTTTCATCTAATCCTATTTAAGCATTCACATACTGAAAACTTAAATAACTTCCACTCTTACAAACAACTATTCGTATGTATATAGCAGAAAATATTTCCAGCGGTATTTCTACTTTATAGTTTATAATACTAGATTAGAAAATAAAGTGAGCAGCAAGCCTAAGAAAAGAGGGTCAGACCGGATTACAGCGTCTCGTAGAGTAGAACCTGCAGGAAGCAGTACATCTCTCGGAAACATGCCAATTTCTTCTTCTTTCCTTTTACATGGTCCTCCGATTTTGGAAAGTTAACCTCTTACATATCCCAAGTCGAGAATTAAGAGGTATTAATTTAATTCTTCCTTTCAGTTCTATTTAGATGTATCGAATATGGATCCTAAAGTTGCACATGCCGGTAGTCAATTATAAGGCAGACATTCATTGCATTGTCATGCATCGCTTTGACACTTTTTTGAAGACATCTTTCTACCTAACCAAACTTTCAAACAGGGCGAGGCCACCTTTTTGCTCAAGTCTTCCAAATAAAATCCAGAATCCCAGACAATGAATATTGCCTGCAGTCTGGATTCCTCAGGACAGAGTCATCTGTTTTCAATGAAACCTCCTTGTATTTGCTGATCTTTCGATAGTAATCCTAAAAAAATGCAGATGATCAATTCAAACAGTTAGCCAAACACGAAGCTCATTTTTGGCGTTTTTGAAATACATACAAGATATAAATGGGAACAGAGAACACCGCCAGTATGGACCTCTTGTTTACGCGGCCATTTCTTCCTTGAGCTATTTTCGACTTCCTGCTTTGCTTTCAACATTTCTTTCAATTTTCTGACCAAAATTAACTTGAGCACACTGAGCTAGCTAAATGCTACAATAGTCAGAAGCAATGCATCTATTTATGCAAAAAAACTTACTTCAACGCCAAGCTCTGACACTGGAATACCGAAAGCAGCTTAACGTATTTTTTTTTTTTTAAGATTGTTATCGAAACACTGATAGTAACCTGGGTGCACATCTATTATGGACCCAGCAACATATACCAACGAGGTTGCACCAGCCTATGTTACCGCCAACTAAGACGACCCACCTTTCAGCATGCACAGAAAAGGAAATTTCAGAGGCAAAGTAATTAAGAGAAAGTGATTTTTCAGTAGATGAAATTATTATTCGATTCGGGGTAGAAACAAACAAACAATAGACACCCATTACAAATAGTTGGGGCTAACACCAGCTATTTACCTTTCGGCTTTCATTTGTCTTCAAATTGATCATTGTTCTAAGCAAACGTGATAAAACTTTGCACACCTAAAAGTTTAACATTCTATTCTAAGCAACTTTCAGTATCTCGCACACTTCAAAGGGACTTTATAGGTCCTATCCCCGACAATATAACCTTCCTCGCATGCCAAAAATTTAAATAATGAACACAAATAAAAACCTACAATGAAATAAGGTTTATTCAATAATATGAGCAAACAAAACTCAATCATGATCATTGCAAGCCAAAGCTTGAAAAATGTTCATGATTTGGAAAATATCATCAGAAATATATCAAGCATTAGAGTACACTGTCGTAATCTAAGTTAGTATATAGGTTAGAAATTTAAGGATTGTTGCTTCCAAATGGAAATAAAGAATATCCTCTCAAGTACCTTGACAAATAATAATAAATCATTGTTGCTTTTATAACATTAAAGGTGAAACAACGGAATACAAATAAGAAAACAAAGTGTGTGGATGCCTACAATATTGTACTAGAAAAGCGTCCAACCAAAAACATAAATGTTCTTCAACAATATGTCCAAGATACTTTGTACGAAAACAGTTAATAAAAGACAGTATTTAGAACTCATTAGAACCAACTTCAAATATAGTTTTTGTACTAAAAATAATGGACTACAAAGAAAAAATACCTCATCAGAGTTGATAGTTTGGCCATCTACATCATCAACTGAGGTCTGCACTAGATGAACCAGTAGTGACAAAAGCACTTCTACAGAAATTTTGTCAGTCACAGCTAAACTTTAATTTTCTCACACACAGACCGTCTAACTTAAGATCATATCACATAAGATCGTTTTAAAGACGCTCAGCCAAAACTTAAGATCTTATCACATAAGATCTTTTTAAAGAAGCTCAGCCAAACTATTGCAAAACGATGAGAAATTTATTGATTTTAAAACGTAAGGCATTGTAATTCAACCAGAAGTTCAGCTCAAGACAGATAAAATGAGAACTTTGTACTATCTGGTCAAGCAAATATAACCCAAATAATTCAATGTGTACCATGCAGTTCAAAAGTTTATTCTGCAGGTGAAGCAGAGACTAAAAACACAAAAGATAGACTAATGAGCAGGCATGCAACTGGCATGAACAGCTTCACATCTTTAAATATGCCAACTAATTGTGATTTTAGTGATAACATAGACCAACAAGAGGAATAATAAGTCTGAAAGTGTATTTAAAAGCACCATGCGTAACATTTTGAAGAATACCTGCTCTTTCTGTCTTCTTCTGGTACGCTTTTTCTTTCTGCTTTTCATCTCTCTTTCCTTCTCTAGAATTCTTTACAACATCTGTTATCAATTTGTTGGTCTGACGTCAAAGTAATACCAAGTTAGAAAAGTAATATTTTTGTCTCCCACAGAGAAACAACGGAGGAGTGCAGACCTGTATTCTAGTTTCATATTTCTTATCCCTTCCTTTTGCCGCATCATCTGAACTTTCAGTTACGATCTTACCTGCAAATTTAAGCAGATCAAGCAAAGAATAGTCTCACACAGCATAACCACAATCTTCTAGCACAGAGGTTTACTTTTCAACTCATCTACCTGTTTTTGCAGCGACTGAATCTCCTTGCTCAGTTCCTCCTCTTTTATTAATGTCTCATTTTTTCTCTGTAAATGAGATTAAACGGTTATATTACTAGTACAATTGACAACTTGCCACAAATCCATTGAAGTACAGAAATAACTTAATGGAAGTATTTTCAACCTTTAATATTGTAAGCTTTTTTTGCCTATCGTTTTCTTGTTTTGCACTTGCCTGGAATAAACAGTGAAAAAAGAGAAAGATAGCACTACTATAAGTAAACGCATCTCATGTAATTAACTAGGTTGTATTTCTTTAATGGAAATGAATAAGATTCATGGATATCACTAAAACTAGGCTGTATAAGACATTGGCTTCCATAAAATCATTGAGCATCTTCTCCCTTTCAGAAAGTTCTGCTTGACATTTGAAGAGCTCCTGTTCGAGCTTGGAATTGAGTTATTGCATCTGTGAGCTTAGATTCTTTGTTTGTTGAAACGGCACCTCAGTTTTAGACGTTCCTGAGGTCAACCATAAATAAAACTTCAGTTGATCATCATATAGCAGCATCTAACATAAATGTTTCACCGAACAAGAAGAGTTGGATGCTTAAACATTAGCAAAAAAAAACTTATATAATATAACAAATTATTAAATCAGAACAAAATAAAAACAGTAAATAAAACAAGTTCGATATGCAAAATTTATATTACACAAATAATGAATTTTATATTTTAATATTAACATTTAATTTTTATATAACAAAAGTATGACCATGGTCATAGGCAAAGACATTCAAAGGTTGCTAATGGTACTCTCCAATATACCACTACATTTTACTACTTTAATAATTTTTCTATGTTTCTTTTGTTATTTATATGATAGCGAAGCGACGAAAAGGATGGAATGCTATCGAGTAAAAGTTTTTTTTGGTACTAATTTCACTTTGGTCAAAATGGATAATAACGTACGATCTAACCTTCAAGACCGGAATCTCTTCCTTCATCCGCCAATACTCCAACACCATGCAACATCTTTGAAACTTTAACCAACTATCAATATTATAACTTACATGGTACAGGTGTGAGGGGAGAATTTATGTAACAACAAACATCAACACCTCAAAATTTTTCTCTTCAAGGAGCCTATCTCAATTTCTTTACATCAGCTGATTCCGACTGCATCATTCACTTATTATCTCTCAAAAGCTTGTTGGCGGCATTCAACCTCTTTCTAAGAAACATAGTAAACAACTGGGTTTAGCAATAGAAATGTTGGGCACGGTCCATAAGTTAACTCAGCTATGATGTACTATGAGAAGTCATGTTGATTGCAAAGAAACAAAGAGAATGCATGTTAATAACTCGGCATACTTAAAGTGGTACTCATATATTTCCCCTCGCATCAGAATGACTTAATTGTAAACTTACCAGCCATGACCTAAAGCAGGTATTCATAATCTTTAACCTCTTCAGGGTCAGAATAGCTAATTTTCACTTACCCGCATGACCCATAAACAATACTCCAGAAATTGCAAAACTTACAACATTATCATTGCACGAAAAGATATTCATTTATCAAGAGTACTCTACTCTACAACCTAATACAGGCTAAAATCCTATTGCGGTTCCCTAGCCAAGTCAAGCGTGCTGATCAGACATTTGCTACACACTGCAGGTCATATAGTAACCCAAATTTATATTAAACAAATAATAAGCAAAGAATCGGAAAAGAAGTGGCCCTTCCATTATATCAGCTCACTGACTACATCCTAGTGAGGCAATGCACCCAAGTCTTATATAGCATATACGATAAAAACATCCTAGTGATAAGTTCCACCTATGCAGGATCTGAGGGTAATATGTACACAGTGCCCCGACGGAGACTTTCCATATAACCCTCGGCCTGAAGAAGAAAAATCCAAGACACTATTAACAAACCAAGAAAAACCCTCAGCGTCTTTTAGAGAAGCATAAAATGGAGGTTCTCAAAAAGACCTATCAAATAGCTTTAAAGGCAGTTGTTGTAGTAAAAATTGCATGACCTTTTTATCTTAAGGTTAAATTTCACGCATATTCATGTATTATCAAAAGCCCTCTCGTTTGTCAAGTTCCAATATAGGAGTTCGGGAAGACACATTCCTTCTTTAGATCGTCAACACTACTTCCATACTTGAATAGGTACACAGTCGTTCAGCAACCGTCAAGAAAACTGTATGCTGTTTATGTCCATGAGTGGGACGAATTTAAATACAAGAAGTACAGCATATGAACTTTCCTGCTATAAATAACAAATAGAGATGAGGAGTATCAATACGCAACAAACAGCGGTGTATTTGACTGCAACGGTACTTGTATGCCACAACGAGTCAGCAATCTGTCTAGAGTAACGTCTTCGCTCAAGTCAAGCAAAACGAGATCAATGAGGGGAATACACAGAGCAGCGAATTGGTTTGTATTTGTTCCTTAATAATACTTGTCATCTTATCTCTACAATCTTTAACTAACTTTTCTATTAGTAAATTAACAAATGCCATCTAAGTGGAAAAGGAAATGTTATTTACTAAATATACTTTGCATGTTCAACATCAGAATTGGCAAATCATGAAAACAACAAAAACAGAAGACAAGAAATATCTATGAGCAGTCAGTTAACACTTCAAACAAAACATTATAATTATAATAAATAGAAAATAGCAATTATGGTAGAGAAACTTACTTCTCTTTTTAGGAGCACATTTTCTTGTTCTATACGTGTATTTATTTGTTCCAAATTTCCAATCAAAGTTTAAGGTGCCGTCTTATCCCGCATTTCGGTAAATCCCAAAAATTGAGACGTGCCGATCGTGTCATGCCGATGAGTATTTTAAATTTTTAAATTTTTTTTCTGTAAAAAATATATAAAACTAAAAGAAATTCAATTAGCCCGTTTATAAGAGCTGCCCGTGATGGCATCACTTTATAAAATTAAAAATAATAATAATAACAACTTATCGCGCTCTTCTTCCCTGTACGCGAGCCGCGAGGAAGAAGATGGTGGGGGAGCGGGAGAGGGAGGTAGGGACGGAGGTTGTGAGAGAGAGCGAGAGAGAGAGAGAGGGGAACAAAGAGAGAGGGAAGGAGATGGTGGGGTAGCTCCCAGCAACGGCAGAGTTGGTGCTCGGCGGCGGCGACTTCTCTTCCCTCTCTCTCTCTCTTCATATGTTAATATAATATATTTATAATAATATTATAGTTATGATATATACTCAAAATATATATATATATATATATATTATATATAATATTATGTTATATAAGTAATATATATACTATTATTATATATATATATTATATAATATAGTCTGATATAACATGTATATTATATATAATACATGTATATAATATTACATGTTATATTATATACATGTTATATATATATATATATATATATATGTATATACACATATATATATATATATATATATATATATATACATATATATATATGTATATTATATATATATATATATACATATATATATATATATGTATATATATTATATATGTATATACATATATTCATTTTTTTGTTTAAAACAGCGCCGTGCCTAACCGTGGCGGGTTGCTCGATGGCAATGTCGTGCTAGCCGTGCACGGCTGTTCCGGCCGTCTCTGTGCCGGATTCGCCATCCGGCACCTCAAAACCTTGGTTCCAATAGAGATTTTTCCTTTTAAACCTGCAATACAAGCCAAAACAAGGAAACAAAAGCATCATCAATTTGCATAATTAAGAATGCTTCCAAGTAACTAACTGAACTCAATATTTCTTTATCCCGACGGACTAAGGAAGTTACTAAGGTCTCATCTGCCTGTGAAGCAGTTCCAGCAGTACTACGCGCTTTAAGCAACACTTCCAACTGGATGAGCAGTCATTCATTCTGGTACACAAGTTGATAAAGCAAGTATCTTGTGAACTTGTAAGTAGATACCAAGTTTAAGAATATCCAAATATAGCACAAGTTATAGTCAGCCGAAGTATATGCCAAAATAAATGCCAAACAACCTCAAACTTCATGTAGAAAAGGGCTGATTCACAAGTTCCAACACTGTCCAAAAGCCAACAGTCCCTTTTAGCATCTAATCCAAGTCGCCTAGTCTGTGTACAAATGTACACATTTTACTTGGATAAGAATAATATACTAAGATATATAACGATCTCCCTATCCCTCAAGAAAATCGTGCATAAAAAATCATGCATGATGAAAAAGGTTAATGAAAGAAGACTATCTCTAGAGACGCATACACAGTATACACCTTGCAGTTTAACTACGCATAAATACTGTCTAACAGAGTTGTTATACAAAAACTGAAACAAGTGACAATATTAGATGCAATACTGATCAGCTACTTAGGACTGTACAAAATTGTTGTTCATATACTAAAGCGGCATTTTTATGAACCTCACTAGTTTGGCACAATCTTTTCGCCAACTAAGAAAACCCAGCCTTTCAGCATACAAGGGAAGCGCTACTAATTCAAACCTGAGAGGCTGAGACCACTTCATAAGTGGAATACACTTTGAGAAGTGATTTCGTTTTTGCTTTTCAAAAACACCTTATTTGGAAACATAGCATGTTAAATTTCCAAATCCAAGGCATTGTGAGTTACTACGCGACCTCAAAGTACCTTTTTAGAAATAAAAACTACATAGGTGTTTATGTTGCCAAATTCCTGTCTAGCGGCGCAATGGTTTCGAATAATAACTTATTTATTCTCTTTCAATTCATTTTTAGATTTTCTTTTAAGTTTATTCTCAAAAAAATGCTCTTATTCTCTCTAAAATTGAATAGCTACGAATTTTATCTTAACTTTCCTTCCTGTGATTTATCTTTCGAAGTCCCTATCTGGCTCTGTTACTTTTCAACTTCATATCTAGAATATCTTGTGAGAGAATTTTCTCACAACATTCTTAAGCAGATAATCTACTTCCTCTAAGAAATTTACTTTTTCTTTATATGTTTTCACTCATAACAGATTTGGAGAAACGCTTTTAGAATACTTCGTAACAAATTTGCTATCAAAACAAAGAATTTCAACCAAAGAATCTCAAGGATCTCGAATCATACTATATGAAAATTTCATGAATTTAAAAATTCATATCCTGTAAACCGACCTGGAAGGAAATATTGCACCATGCAGTTAGAGCCACACAGATAGAGCCACGTGCATGTACCTACCTTAGCTTATTCAATTCATCTTCAAGATATTTTGCATGCTCCGGAGCCTCATTCTAGGCCTCCCTCAGAAGCTCCTAGATCAAAAGCACATATAAAAAACTATGTCTTCAAAGAGGTTTCAACGACTACATTCATGTTATGGCAAAGCTTACTAGAAAGAAAACTGTACACAACAATCAAATGGGACAAGGTATGCGCGAACATCTGACAGGTTCAACGAGTACAATCATACATCAACATCATGCACCAGCACCATTACCAAGCAAATGCCAAGGCCTCGCAGTTATTTGGTCAAACCCTGTCAGATATCAAGGATTGGTTGTTCTCAACGTACATCTTGAAACACAACGCATTAAATATGAAGTATATAATGATGTCATCCCTAAGCAATTAACTTTTTTTCGGGTAGTATCTTTGTTAAAACATAACTCATCAGGTCTGACACAAGCAAACAAATAATTCCATCCGATAACCCTACTAGATGACTTTAACCTAGTTTTTCAAATAGGACAAAAAATAAGATCTTAGGTATATTAAAATCTTTCCACGATAATCAGTATCGAGCCAAGCCGAGTTGGGTAAATTGGATCTCCGCACATGCTAAACTCACAA
>MJHO01000613.1:0-20782 GCA_002076135.1 Xerophyta viscosa | reverse complement strand
AAACCCTAAACCCTAAACCCAAACCCCAAATTCCAAACCCCGAACCCCAAACCCCAAACCCCAAACCCCAAATCCCAAACCCTAAAACACTAAAACACTAAAACACTAAACCCTAAAACCTAAACCGTAAAACCCTAAACCCTAAAAATCCTAAACCCTAAAGCTTCAAGCTATGATGATCCACATAGCTTATACATCACTAAGACCAAAATTCGTTCATTTGAATGCAATTTCACACAAAAGACGTGTTCCTTCTAACTACTTTCTAGTAGATACTACGACCATTTAGAAATTGTTGATGTTAACGACCTTAAAGGAAAAGGAAGATTTTTGGAATCGCCACCTAATTTTTATGAAAAATTAGGAAACCGGATAAGGCACTTTTGAGATTCATGAGCTCGTTCGTCGGTTATGTGTGGGGAAGACGGTACACCCCCACAGCGCCCCACAAAAGAAGTTACTTTATAAGTGATTATAACAATTTTGGGTTTATTTTAACATACATAAATACTCGAGCTTGAATAATTGCAAATTGAATAAATAAATGTAAAACATGAAATCTATTTGTGTGTGTCGATGTGCTTAATATTAAAAGATATGTTTTCTTGTGATGAAAGTGTTTTTTTAATGTTGGGCCCAGCGCGTCCCCGTTTTCTCTTCATCGCCTAGTTTGTATTATGTTTGAAGGTAGAGATATCAATCCCGTCCCTTGTTTGTATGAGTGTGATGTTTATTATTTGAAGAACCAATATTCACCGAATCTTTTTATATATTTTAAAATATTTTATGAAGTCATTTATTGGATGGAAAGAAATATCCATCTCATTCCCAATTTTTATTAAATATTTAGACGTGTTTTGTTAATTATTAGGAATAAATATTCATTTCAACCTTAACTTTATTAGTTTATAAATAAAAAAAAATAATTATGAATAGGCATATGTCACGTAACTTCGAGAAAGAAGCAATGTCCATCGCTTTTCCTTTACTCGTCTATTAAAAATCTATTTCGGAAAAATATCAATCTCCTCTGAATTTCTATGGTCATGTCATATACCCATATTTATAATTACTAGTTAAAATGAGATGACTAGTACTTAGAGAAGATAATGGAATGGGTTTTGATATGCTTTACCTTAGAATCGGAGTTTGAAACATGTGAGTGTTGTAGGTTGCTCCTGCGGCCAACGATGGTGGCTCCGGCAGCGGCGATTCCAACGTGTGGCGGCGACAGTACCAACGTGCGGCGGCGTCTAAAAGTCGAGGACGTCATCGGTGAGATGTCAGCGGTGTTGGTGACGACCAATGGCGATGGAGGCGGCACTCCACTACTTCTCTCTATGTATTTTTTCTCCAAATTACATACTTCCCTTTTTTTTACTAGCAGATTGTCCTCCCCGCCTCCTTTTTCTTTCTGCATTATGTGCTCCTTTTATACTGCAAACATGAGTAGCCTCCTCCATAACTTCATGTAACCCCCCTGTTTCAATGCCTCTTCAATTGTCTCATTAAATACCCATCACTTTTTGTAACTATCCAGTTTCTAATTTTTTTTGAAACTGCCACAAATGTGCTTTAAATGACGTAAAATTTTGTGTACTAAATCCTCAGTGTGTCTAGTTTCAAACAAAATTGGTTTGAGCTCATTTTTATTTGTAAGGTAAAAGTTATGGCTTCCGGATTTAGACCTGGTCAATATAGGAGCGAACTAACACGAGCTCAACTTCGTGGGTAAAATTGACTGAGCAATCGTGATTTAATTACTGTGAAATTTTACAGATTGATGCGGGATCGAGTTAGCTTTCATACAAAATTAGTTGTTCATCATTTGAATATGTATAACTTGAGTTATTGTTGATTTAGTACTAACATATCAGCTCTGAAATTCGAGCCAATTTGATATAATTGAGTCTAATTGAACTTGAGTTGGCTTAATCGACTTAATTGGATCTAATTGAGATTATTGAGCTTACCGAGTGTAAACTGGGTGTAATTGGCCCGATCAAGTAAAATTGTTTTCAATGCGCTTCGTTGCCACTATTTGTCCAACTGCCAACGGACAGTCCGGACAAAATGGGGGTGTCTACAGTTGAAATGTGTGTTTTTTTCAAGTTACATATCAAATGCTAGATTGCAAGATGGTGCAAGAGCTTACTGGCAGTGATGGAGCCATGTTGCTGGGTTTTTTTTTTCTTTTCTTTTTCTCTTTTTTTTTTTTTTTTTTTTTTTTTTGGGTGGGGGGGGGGAGCGGATGCAAGAGCTTGCTGGCAGTGACGGATCCATGTTGCTGTTTTTTTGGGAAGGGGGAGGGGCAATCTGATGAAGGGACCTTCGACTTTGCTAACATGGATACCCTTTTTTTCCTGACAAAGAGAGCTAACCTAGTTAGAGAAGGTGATTGAGTGCAAAGGAATTAATTACATCAAGTTTTTTTAGCCCTTCAAAATATTGTTCACTTCATTTAACCTTTAAAATAGCATGTCTCATCACGCGATTTGATAAGCATGCTTTGCTTGATGACGATGTATTACATACATGTGTTTCCAGTTTGAACTAATTTTAGAAGTATGTGTATTATTTTCTGCAAGCACTTATTTTATATTTTTTTTCATTCTTTCCCTTTTTTTGTGTAAATCTTATAGGGTAGGTGATAAAATGTAGTTAATTTGGTATCAGCTGATACTATCATTTGCCTTTTTTTTTTGCAGATTTTGCTTGGAAATTAGTGAACTTTCTTTCTCGTACTTTTATATGTCTGAATTAGTAGTAAAGAATTTTTAAAACCTGTTAGACGACTTTTTGGAACAATGGCATCCGCAAACTTTTGGTTGAAGGAGAACTGAGTGTGTTTCTTCGAGGTAAGCGTTTTAGCTTCCATATAGATATACACACAATGAACTAGTAGGATATAGAAGACTTTGTTGAATTGTTAGGGCACTCTTACCGCAGCATGCTTAAATTTCTCTGGTCGGAATACTTTGTACTTATGAATGTCAATATATTGTAGGTAGTTGGATTTCTTAGACGCAATCAAGCTGCTATTTTATCTTCCATTAACAACCTTGGTTGGATTTCGTAAAGCTCCTCCTCACTGTGTTGTGGTGGAATTCGGTTTCTCTTGCATGCAATGATCGCTTGAATCTTTGATACAGGTTTGGTTATCTTTTTTCGGCCTTCATTGTGTTTGAGCAGTATCAAAATGAAATCATGAAACTAATTATGGTAGTTCTTCGGAACAATGGCGTGCGCAAAGTTTGGTTGTTCGTGAGAGGAGAAGATCATATCTTACTCAAGGTATATATAGTAAAAATAAATTAGTTTGGTGTTTGTTCAGGCATGGATACACACTTTGTTTTAGATACAGAAAGTATTAATTTCTCTCATCTGAATACCGTGTAGTTATTATTGTCAAAATAATTACAGGCTTAGTTTTCTTGATGCGGCGCTTCAATGAATTAAGTTATCTGTTGTCCATGTTCACCTAAATGATCTTTTTTTAATGGCTATGTACTTCATATGTAGCATGCAGGATTTTCGCCTGGTGGAGGATTATGTACTTTGTTAGAATTTTCAATCTTCTGTAACAGATTGATCATTTGATTTCCAAATATGTGAACCTTTAAGCTAGGATGATTCGCATAACTTATACATCACCAAGACCAGCAATTCATTCATTCAATGCAATTTCACACATAAACCATGTCCATTCTAACTACTTTCACTTCAATACTAAGATAATTTAGAAAGTGTTGAAATGTTTGTTTTTTTTTAAGTTCATATCGAATTCATATACATATGTGATAATGTGAATATAAGATACCTCAAACGCTTTTTTGTTAACGAATTTAGTTGACAAAATTTTTATGTGAAGCAAAGACCACATACATGTGTTTGCAGTTTGAACTCATTTTAGAAGTATGTTCCTTATTTTTCGCAAAGCACTTATTTTATATTTTTTTTTCTTTCTTTCCCTTTTTTTGTTTAAATCTTAAAGAGTGGGTGATATAATATAGTTAATTTGGTATCAGCTCATATTATTATTTGCCCTTTTTTGAAAATTTGGTTTGGACGTCGATAAACTTTTTTTCTCATACTTTCATGTGTCTGAATTAGCAGTAAAGAATTTTATAACCTGTCTAGCAACTTTGTGGAACACTGGCATCTGCAAACTTCTGGTTGAAGGAGAACTGGGTGTCTTCTTCGAGGTAAGCGTATTAGCTTCCCTATAGAGATATACATAATGATATTGTAAGCATAAGCTCGGGTACAATGAACTAGTAGGATATAAATATGTGAACCTTGCTAGGATGATTCACATAGCTTATACATCACCAAGACCAACAATTCATTCATTAAATGCAATTTCACACATAAACCATGTCCATTCTAACTACTTTCACTTCAATAATAAGATAATTTAGAAAGTGTTGAAATGTTGGTTTTTTTTTTAAAGTTGCATATCGAATTCATATACATATGTGATAATGTGAATATAAGGTACCTCAATACACTTTTTTGTTAATGAATTTTAGTTGACAAAATTTTTATGTGAAACAAAGACCACATATATGTGTTTGCAATTTGAACTCATTTTAGAAGTATGTTCCTTATTTTTTGCAAAGCACTTATTTTATTTTATTTTTTTTTTCTTTCTTTCACTTTTTTTGTGTAAATCTTAAAGAGTGGGTGATATAATATAGTTAATTTGGTATCAGCTCATATTATTATTTGCCCTTTTTGAAAATTTGGTTTGGACGTCGATAAACTTTTTTTCTCATACTTTCATGTGTCTGAATTAGCAGTAAAGGAATTATAATCTGTCTAGCAACTTGTGAAACACTGGCATCTGCAAACTTCTGGTTGAAGGAGAACTGAATAGGTGCTTCTTCGGAAGTAAGCGTATTAGATTCCCTATAGAGATATACATAATGATATTGTAAGCATAAGTTCGGGTACAATGAACTATTAGGATATAAATATGTGAACCTTTAAGCTAGGATGATTCACATAGCTTATACATCACCAAGACCAACAATTCATTCATTCAATGCAATTTCACACATAAACCATGTCCATTCTAACTTCTTTCACTTCAATAATAAGATAATTTAGAAAGTGTTGAAATGTTGGTTTTTTTTTAAAAGTTGCATATCGAATTCATATACATATGTGATAATGTGAATATAAGATACCTCAATGTACACTTTTGTTAATGAATTTTAGTTGACAAAATTTTTATGTGAAACAAAGACCACATACATGTGTTTGCAGTTTGAGCTCATTTTAGAAGTATGTTCCTTATTTTTTGCAAAGCACTTATTTTATTTTATTTTTTTCTTTCTTTCCCTTCTTTTGTTATCAGCTCATATTATCATTTGCCTTTTTTTTGAAAATTTGGTTTGGACGTCGATGAACTTTTTTTCTCATACTTTCATGTGTCTGAATTAGCAGTAAAGGATTTTATAACCTGTCTTGCAACTTTGTGGAACAATGGCATCCACAAACTTTTAGTTGAAGGAGAACTGGGTGTCTTCTTCGAGGTAAACGTATTAGCTTCCCTATAGAGATATACATAATGATATTGTAAGCATAAGCTTGGGTACAATGAACTAGTAGGATATAAAAGACTTTGTTGAATTGTTAGGGCACTCTTACCACAGCACGCTTGAAGTTCTCTGGTATGAAGACTTTGTACTTATGAATGTCAAAATATTGTAAGCAGTTGGATTTTAGACGTAATCAAGCTGTTATTTATCTTCAGCTGTCACCTAGCCTATGGTCCCTCTCTCCCAGCTTGACTGGTTTCGCGCGAGGCTCGGTTTTCCCTTCGCTGTGGGCAATGCCAACACCAAGGTCTGGTGCTTTTGGGTCCTTGATTGTGGACTGCTCCGTTTTTGTTATTGACCACCCCCCAGATGCGTCACTTACTTGTAATCTCGCCTCCACTCGATGAGACAGTACTGGTCTCTGTGGTTACGCCAGTACGGACGACCCATCACGCGGAGAGGCGCGTGGGACGCTCTGATGGACATCTCTGAGGCTGCGGAATTAAAACCGTGGACTTGATCGCATGTGATTTCAACGAGAACTCTTTTGTTCTCGGAGAGATCTGGCGGCAACCCGTGGCGACATCGGCGGTCTATGGAGGAGTTCACGGCTACGTCCAGTGTTTTCTAGAGGAGTTCGCCTACGACGCGTTCGGGACTTACACTTGGACCAACGGCACTCAGCACGCACGTCTTGACAGGGCCCTTTGTCAATGACGTGTGGAGTTCGCGCTTTGAGTCCACCACCCTCACTCACCTCACTCGCACTTGCTCTGATCACGCCCCTCTTCTCCTCTCGTTTCGGTAGAGCGCAGTGGCAGTAGGGAGGTCGTCTTTTCTTTTCAGACATGTGGCATTTTTTCATGATGGTTTTTACGGACGTGGGTTCTCATTCTTGGTCATCGCCCGGTTTCTGGTTCCGGGATGGTGGCTTCTGATGAAAGTTTGTGTCGTCTTCAAGCGTTGTTTGCGTGCTTGGAATAAGGATATTTTTGGTGATGTTTTCCATCGTCTCGCTTCGGCCGAGAGCACCGTGAGGAGTTTGGAGACGCCTTTGCGGAGGATCCCTCTCCTATGACCGTGCTGCTCTCCACAAAGCGAAGGGGCCGATCATATCCGGTCTTGCGCGGTGTGAGGAAGCGTTCTGGCAGCAGAAGTCGGCTATGGATTGGTTAAAAGATGGGGATCTTAATACCCGCTTTTTCCACTCCATGGTCAACGGACCGGGATGAACGCGGTCCCTTTCGATCCGCAGCGTCAGGTGAGCACGGTCAGGTATTGGACGCAGCCCTCTGAGATTCGGGCCGCTTTGATTCGTCATTTTTCTTCGATGTGTGCGCCCTCTCGAGTTGATATTTCTGATGATCTGATTTCTGTCATTCCCCGTCTTATTACTGATCCCATCAATGCTTGAATTTGTGCTATTGCCGACGGTAGAGAACCCATGCTACGGTCCAGGATATGCATTCTTCGAGTTGGCCCCTGGAAACCCGATTGCTTCAACTTCTGCCTTTTATAAGCATTGTTGGGATATCATTCGGGATGATCTGTTTTTTGCGGTTCAGGATTTTTTTCGTGGAGCTCCGATGCCGCGGGCCATGACGAGCGTTTTTATTACGTTGATCCTAAGACGCCCCAGGTCTCCCGAATTGGGGACCTTCGGCCCTATTAGCTTGTTGCAACGTCTTCTATAGATTGTTGCCAAGCTGCTTAATAATCGGCTCGCTGCCTGTTCTCCCTGATATCATTTCGCCGTCTCAGAGCGGATTCATTAAGGGCAGAGCGATCGCTGATAATATCTTGCTCGCTCAGGGCTGCTCGGGTCTCTTCGATCGCCGATGAAATGTCCAAATGTCATGTACAAGTTGGACCTTTCGAAGGCGTATGATAGAGTGTCTTGGGAGTTACTAGCCTTAGTGCTGGCTCGTTTTGGTTTTTCTGATACTTTCATTGGCTTGGTGATGCGCTGTCTGGATAACGCTTGGTTTTCAGTGATTTTTGATGGTGAGGCGTGTGGTTACTTTCGCTCGTTTAGAGGGGTTAAGCAGGGCGATCCATTATCCCCGTCGCTCTTTGTTGTAGCGGCGGAAGTAGTTAGTCGCGGCTTGGATAGATTATATGCTGAGAACCCCTGCCTGCGTTTTGATGCTGGGTGTGGTGCCGCTTTTTTCATTTCTCTCACTTGGCCTTATGCTAATGATCTTATTCATTTTTTGCCAAAGGGAGTGACGAGCTGCTACCCGTTATGCTCATTGACTTTTTGAGTGCTTATGAGAGAGCTACGGGCCAGATAGTTAATAGGCAAAAGAGTTGTTTTGTGGTCTCTAGACATGCTTCTTCTGAGCAGACATCCCTTATTGCGGAGACCACCGGATTTTCACGCTCCTCTTTGCCTATTAAAGTATCTGGGTTGTCCGTTGTATAGGGGGCGGAGGAAAGCCTCTATTTTTTCTGATCTTATGGATCGGATTAAGAGGCAAGTCCTCTCTTGGCAGTGCAAGCATTTGTCCTTTGGCGGACGTATCACCCTGATCAAGTCTGTATTGAGCTCTCAGCCCATGCATATTCTTCAGGTTTTGAGTCCGCCGCAGGGAGTTCTGAGACAGATCGAAAAGGTCTTTGTTTTTTACGGGGCTTCCTGTGGGGAGATGACCAGAGCATCAGGAGGATTCACTGGTGCCCTGGGGGATTTGCTCTTGCAGCTTCGTTTTGGGACGCTGGCGGACTTTGGTTTTCGCAGACTCCGTGAATGGTCTGTGACCCCGCTGGGATGAAGCTCTGGTTTGCGCCTGAGAGAACAGCGTTCTCTCTGGGCGATCTATATGCATGATCGCTATATTCGTGGAGCTCGTCGTCCCAGGTGGGTGTGCCCTGGGATGCGTCTATCGTTTTGGCGTAGGTTGACCCGGATCGGGGACTTTGCTGAGACTCACGTGTTCTGGCGGATCGGTAGTGGCGACCTTTTCCTCTGGTTCGGATAGAGGTTAGAGGCGGACGCCTTGTATTTCGAGCGTACCGATTTCTGGCTCTCCGGATCTTTGAGGATTCGAGACTTACTATTGACGGGCGTTGGGATTCGTGACCGACTCAGGAGAGCCTTGTTCCAGCACATATTCTTGATCATATCCTCGCTCTTCCTCTTCACTTCCCGCCCCTCGGGATGAGATTCTTTGGTCCCTTACTTCTGATTGGACTCTTCTCCTTTCGCTCTGCTTGGGCTTCGATAGTTGATCCTTCCCCTTACCTTCTTCCTTTATCTATAAAACTATCTGGAGCCCGCGTATCGCTACTAAGATCTCTTTCTTTGCGCTTCGCTGCCTTCGGGGCTGGGTGCCTACGGTGGATGTTCTCCGCAGGAGACGGATTGACCTGCTCTGGGAGTTGAGTGTTGTGGTGAGGATGAGAGTTTTCCAACATATATTCTGCATGGTCCTATGCTAGCCAAGTCTGGTCCTTACTTTTCTAGTGGCTGGGAGTGTCTTTTCCCGACGTCTTCCTCCACTGTTTCTTTGGGTCCTGGGCTACTCGTTACAGTCGGCGCAGAGGATCTATTCTTTGTGTTGTTCCTCTCCAGTTCTATGGCTCTTTGGCTTGCGAGGGGAACCGATACAGAATTTAGTGATGTCCGATCACTCCGCGACACATGGCATATCAGTCATCAATCCCACACAGTTGCGTTGATTTCGACGATTCATCCATTCGACTATTCAGAGAGACAGTGCCATTCCAGATTTCTTTGCGTTCATGGGTTGTCCCATTCTCCCATGAAACGTAAGGAAGTGCGACTGATCACTTTGGAGCGGCCAGAGACGGGACTTCAAACTTAATACAGACGGGCGTCTTCGAGGAGCTACGAGAGATGCGCAGGAGGAGGCGTGTTCGAGCTCGGAGGGTCCTCGTTTCCTTCTTCGGAGTTTTTATGGTGGCGCAGACTATTGCAGAGGCGTAGGACTAGGGGCATTATTGTGTTGATTGCAGCAGTGTGTCAGACTTGATTTACCGCACGTAGTTGCTGAGGTTGACTCCATGATGCTTGTTCAGATTGCCCATGGTTCACAGCCAGGTCATGTGAGTTACACTAGTCATCTTCAGGCTATTCGACAGATTCTTCGCTCCCGGAGGTATTCACTTAGTCATCTACATCGGGAAGGCAACCAGGCTGCTGATTGGTTTGCTTCCCGGGCCTGGAGGTTGAGATCTTCTTTCTGCTATGACTTCCCAAAGATGCTTGATGCTGATCTTCAGACTATTCTACATCGGGATGCGACAGAGGTGCCCTATCCACGAGTATCATTTTTTCCTACTTGAGTCCACTATTGTATCGTCAGATTATTGTCTCTGACTTAGTTTTTCATTCACTTTTGTATTTTCTTTCATGTTTGTATCGCCAGAGTCTGGGAGGTCAGTGTATGTCCTCCTCCCTTTTCTGTACTTTATTGCTATATTTATGAGATGGTAGGGGCATCCTAACCCCACCATTGTTATGGTGAACAGCGCAAGCTACCGCGAGCTGGGAGCTGTGAAATGGTGACTTTACTCAAAAAAAAAAACCCCAAACCCAAATCCCCTAAACCCTACACCCTAAACAACCCTATAAACCCTAAACCCTAAACCCTAAATCCTAAACCCTAAAACCCTAACCCCTAAAACCCTAAACCCTAATCCCAAACTTATTTTAATCACTTAGAACGAGCCTGACAAGGTCCCCAGCGGAGTCGCCATCTGTTGACTACCTTCCTCCGTAGGGGGAATGGATTGGAGTCGCCACCTAATTTTTATGGAAACCGGATAAGGCACTTTTGAGATTCTATGGCTCGTTTGTCGGTTACGTGTGAGGAAGACAGGACACCTCCACAGCGCCCCTCAAAGAGGGTACTCTATAAGTGATTAAGATAATTTTGGAAATAAATTTAACATATTTCTTAAATACTTGCATATTGGCTATCTACCTAACAGGAGTGAGAGAGGTTGGTATCTGCCTTACTCTCTAAATCCCGTGCGACAGATACATCCAAATAGAGAATATTTTTTTACCGAAACAATATCCATCCTCCCGATTCGATATATTCTTTATTTGTATGGGATTTAATTTTTAATAAGCATGCCTAGTCGTACTAAAAAAGCAACATCCATCGCATCCTGTTATGACTATTCATGCTTAGCTAATTCAATCACTCGGATTCGGGTCCATCCAGTCCCTAATCTTTGTGATTGAACAAATCAAATCTCTACTAATATACATGTATTTAACTGTTACGCGCACGGCCGATAATATCATCGCATATGATTTTTTTTTTTTTAAAAGAAATGAAAGAGAAAAAAAAAGAATATTATTTCAAAAAGCTCAATTTTATCTTTAAATATTTACATGTTTGACTATCCATCTAACATGGGTGAGAGAGATTGGCATCCACTTATCTACCTCTACCATATTAGATATATACATCCAAATAGAGAAAATACTTCATTAAGATAGAATCCACCGTCTTATTTCCATATTTCTTCTATTTGAATGGGATTTGATTTTTAATAAATATGCCTGACCAAGCTAGGGGAGCAACATCCATCGCATCCTATCTTAGTCATTCATATTTATCATACCCCGATCATTTAGACTTAGGTCTATCCGGTCCTTGGTCTTCATGATCGGAGAAATCAAATCTCTAACATACTACGAAAGTATTTAACCACGAAAGAAAATCACGAAAAATATATATACATTGCTATAAATGCAATAAGTAAAATCGAATTAATATTATTTTATTTTTTAGGGGCTCAGCGCCGTATCGTTTTCCTCTTCATCGCCCGGTATTAGGGTAGAAATATCCATCTCATCCCCTAACACCATTTTGTGATTTTTGAAACTTTTGTTAATAGGAAAGAAATATCCATCTCTTTCCCATATTTATTCTAATTTGAAATTTCGCGCTTTATTATTTTTTCGTAAAAAAAAAGAGATGCTGATCGTGAGTCTTTATTATTATATTTTTGTGGAGCCGGACAAAAGCAACATCCATCCCTTTTTTCCACTCCTTTTATTTTATTATTTTTTTTCTTCGGGAAAATATCCATCTCCTCCGAAGCGTCATTTTTATAAACATTTCTTGACTTCAATAATAGAAATAGAACCAAACTATAATTAAACTTATACAAGAAATAACATTCATTGGTACTGGAATAAACAAAAATAATCACTATGTCACAATAAATAAAAACAAACACACAAGAAATAAATTTACATTTATACAAAATGAACTGAAGTAATCGATACCGAATCGGCCTGCGGATTAGCTTTTAACCATACAAACACAACGATTTCGTGACGTTCGTCAAACCGGAACGATTCCCTAAGGTTTTCTTTAGTTTCTAAATTTGTCGGAGACGTCGATAAATAAACACAAATCTCAGTTAACATATTTCGAGTACAACGCGGATTTGAGTTATTTTATCAATGGAGGCATTCACAACCACACCCGTGTATAGAGTATACCTTTGCTTAGCACCGGGTTTGCGACGAAGCTCGAGGGTGGCGGGACCAGCGGCTGGAGCAGCGTCGGAGGTGGTAGCCGGAGCCGGAAGCGGCAGCGAGGTCGCAGAGGTGGCGGCGGGAGACGCAGCGGCGGAAGCGGCGTGGAGCTAAGGAGCGGCGCAGTCGCGGCGGAGCAGCAGCTAGGAGGCGGAGCTAGAGGACATGGCGGCTGGAGGACGCGGTCGGAGACGGCGCGGTCACGGCGGGAGCAGCGACTGGAGGACGCGGAGGCGGCGGTCGCGGCGGACAGCAGCTGGAGGACGCGGAGACGGTGTGTCGAGGTCACGGAGCGCCGCGGTTCCGCAGGCGGCGCGAACGCGGCGGTAGAGGCGGCGGGGACGCGGAGGGATGGGCTCGAGGCGCGGATCGGCGGCAGCCGGAGGCGGCGGTGCGGAGGGACGCGGCGGATCGGCGAATGGAGGCGGAGAGGTCACGGCGGGATGGCTGGTGACGCGGCTGAGGCGGCGGAGAGGCGGCGTGATGAGCGGCCGGAGGCAGCGCGGTCTGCTCTCCCTCTCTCTCTTTCTCGTTCTTCTCCCTCCCTCTCTCTCTCTCTCTTCGGATCTCTCTCTCTCTCTCTCTCTCTCTCTCTCTCTTCTCTTTTCTCGAAATTTTTTCCCCTCCCTTTTTCTCGAAATTCTCCTCCCCCATTACTGCACCCCCAACAACCTCCTTATAAAGGAGGTTCACCAATTACATAAAAATTCATTTATTTTGAAAAATTGCAAGATCGGTCCTCAATCAATTGCGAAGCTAGGTCCGTCATGTTTACATTTGGCAATACTAGCCCCTACGTGCACAAATCTTTAATTTGTACAAACACACATCTTTACATGTGTCTCAACATGTTTTAAGTTGTCCGTTTGTGTCTTATTTTCAGAATATAGTCTAATTAAATTTGGTTACACGAATCAAATTTAAATTAAACACTAATCCGGTTAAATAAGCCTAACGAACTTAATCGAGACGAACCGTGACTCCCGGACTGTTGTTGTAATGCGGTAGGCCGGACAAAATGGGGTGTCGACAATGGAGGCAGCCAGAGCTTAGTTATTTCATGCTCAATACATATGGCTGCCTTCGAAGTGCTCTATAGGAGGCAGCAGGTGGCGATATCGTACGGGATTCGACAGAACGCTGCATATATTCCTTCGGAGATTTCTATGGTGGTTCCATTACTATCAGCGAGGCAGAGACGAGGGCACTTCTCAGCCGGGTCATGCGAGCTACACTAATCACCTTTAGGCTATTCGATATATTCTTCGTTCGAGGTGCTACCGACTTTCACACATTCACTGAGAAGGCAATCAGGCTGCTGACTGGATTGCTTCCCGTGCATGGAGGATTCGCAGTGCTTTCTTCATAGATCATCCGGATGGTCTAGATGAGGATCTATGAGATATTTTGCGCATAGATGCTACAAAGATCCTTTATCCGAGAGTTTCTTGGTTTCCTCCCTAAGACGTTATTGTTACTGTTTGTATCTTTTTATTCATTTTTGTATTTTACTTTCACACATTTATATCGTCAGAGTCTGGAGGTCATGGTATATCCTCCTCCTTTTTGTACTTTTTTTATTTTATTTATGATATGGTAGGGGCATCCTAACCCCCCCCCACTAGTATGGCGACCAGGGCGAGCTAACACGCTCAGTTAGCTGTATAGTGGTGCCTTTACTAAAAAATTAAAATTAAAATTAAAAAAAAAAAAACCTAAACCCTAAACCGATACCCTAAAACCTAAGCTCCAAACGGAAAGCTTAGCTATTTCGTAAGACGGAAATATCAGTATACTGGTCAATCATTGTCCTTGGAGGAATTTGCTAAGAAAAAAAACTTATTCCAACCCCCTCATGGTGCTCCATGATGCTCGTTCAGATTGCGCTGTGGGGACTCCATAATGCTCGTTCAGATTGCGCATAGTTCACAGCAAGGTCATATGAGTTACATCAGTCATGTACATGCTATCAGACACATCCTTCGTTCGAGGTGTTGTCGACTATCACACATCAATCGGGAGGACAATTAGGCTGCAGATTTGATTGCTTTTCATATTTGGAGGTTACGAAAGTATTGATGAGGGCCTATAGATCTTATTGCTCAGAGACGTTAGTAAGGTGCCTTATTCGAAAGTATCTTAGTTTCCTACTTGAGTCATTATTGTACCAGTTTGATGATTGTCCCTAGAGTTAGTGTTTCGGTCGCTTTTGTATTTTTCTTTCACACTTCTGTACCATCAGCGGCTTTTGGAGGTCATTGTATGTCCTCCTCCAAGATGTATTGTATTTATATATTTATGAGATGGTAGGGGTATCCTAATCCCCCCCCCCCACCCTCCTAATTGCTATTATGACCAAGGCGAGCTACCGCGCTCTGTAAGCTGTACAATAAACCCTAAACCCCAAACTGGTGTAAGAGAAGTTGACTAATGATCCATTGTATGTTGCTTTGGTAGTTTCGATTCTTCTTTATTAGTCAGCGATGAGAACTTGGGCGAGCAAAGTTCATACATTAATTATGTCCGGCTCGGAGCAATCGTAGATCCAAGGAGTAAAAAGAACCTCATTTTTTAGGGTTGAGTCTAGATGCTGAATTTGAAAACCAAGCGACTCCTAGGGATGGATCATGAAAAGGTGCGAATTAGGAGTGGATCAGCAACGCACATTCGTATATGCGATTACGAAAACACATATCAACAAAATAACTTGTAAAGTTCCTTTGATGTTAGGTAATCCCGAGAAGTCCATATATGTTCGATAAAAATGGTGTTTTTTTATCATCGAGAACAGAAAGATCGGTTCCTAAAAGATGGCCGAGATTTCATTGTGCAATATGAAGACTATGCAATCCAAACCACTTTTGCACAAGTGAGGCGGTTGGTAAATACATGAGTGAGTACTACGGTGCTCTTGACATGAAAGGTGTTCCAACCAAAGAACCATTTAGAAGTGAAGAAGGTAGATCAACCGAGTGCAAGACTTTACGTACTAGCTATTGTTATTGTGCCCCGAAAGGAAGGCAGAAGGAGGAATTTTGAATCTATCGAGGTTTTTCTTTATCATTCATATAAGATACTGCAGAAGAATGAGCTAAACACGGGACGCTTGATCTAGTTGTATCTCGTGAGACCAAGCTGCAACATCTTTTCTATAGGTAAAGACCTCAGTGCGGTGATTGTGGGGAAGGCTAATGTAGGGTGCCAAAAGTGCCTAGATTTATTTCTTATCGCAGCAAGAATTTGCAACTAGACTCGATGGGCTTTGACAGGGGCTTTTCCAGCTGGACGCAATGGGCTTTGACAAGAACTCTTCCTGATGCTAAGACAGTCCACTTCCCTCAAGAATAAGGCGAAGATCGTTCTTAAGGTCTTCTAAGGTCTCGTCGGGCATGATCATCATCCTTTCAGAAATTGCCTCAACCTTCTCTTGTGCCACTTCACAAAGAGAAAGCTTATCAGCATTTGATACCCTGCGAATTACTTGCTGTTCAAAGTGGTTAGTTTTCTGCTTCCTTGTCTTTATCTACTACACTCTTATTAGCGGGGATAATATTAGGTCGAGCTCTTAACAGGCCATGTCTCACAGTAGTTGGCACTCTCGTTCGGGAGCCATTTCCCCTTATATGAGTTAGATGATGGGTCCTTAGGCTCTCTTTCGTCAGACTAAGCTAACGACAGGGAAGCGTGTGGACACAAATGCTGTCACCGTGTCAACAATTTTGAGGGCAGCATGCTGGTTGAAGTTTGCACTTGAGGATGTACCAATTTCCTCACCTGCCACAAACACCAATGTTGTTTATATGTCTTTATTAAGAAAAGAAAGTTAAACTTAAGAAATTTCTTTTGCATCCATAACACTTGCAAGTATCATATTACACTGTACTCGCCTCAGTTCTACATCCATACTTTATGAAGCTTCAACGACTAAACGAAGTGGACATTAGAAATCAAAAAACTTACAAAACAAAATCCCCAAAATTGATTGTGTAAAATTCAGCTTTCTTTGAAGCTTTGAAGCATCTAATATTTGATAGAGCTACCAAATCAACTGAGAAACAGAAGATATGAAGCTATGTTTGATTTTTGCTATATGGTATTGATCGAGCTGGTCCTCGACCGATCAATAAAGTGTTCAAAAACAGTGAAGACTAGGATCAGAAGCAAATAAAAATCGCACGAGACGCAGACGATTTTAACGTGGAAAGCCTTGAGAACAAGGTAAAACCACGGGCTGTCACGTAATGCCAACGATGGAATGATTTCCACTAAGAATTCGAATGAATACAGATCTCTCTATTACAAAATAGGTCTCTCAGTCACTCTATCAGCCAACCCCTCTTTTGGAGTCATTCTCTGCCTTATATAGCCATTTTGGAGGATATTCCCTAGACCCGGGTGACCCTTGAACTTCCTCATTTAATGGCCTCAATAACTACGACTCATTAACTGTCTGCCTTAATGAGCCTTTATTAGGAATCATTAAATAGTTTGCGTCGGTTACTTCCTCTGCACGCGCGTCTAACGGTCCAACTTTCTCATGACTTACCGATTATCTACCTCGGGCAGGATCGCTTACCGAATTGTGCATGTCGGGAGTCGACCGTTGTCGGTTACATTGTCATTGTAAAAAAGCCTTGACGTCCGTGTCAAGTTAGACGCTTGTTTACGTTTCTTGGAATCTTCACTTCGGGTCTGACCGCCTTCCTATACCAAGGCGTATCAGGCATCACGACACGTGGCGGTTCAGAACGGGGTTATATCAAATGCCCCCGACGGTCTTAGCGAATACCGGTAAGTCCGTCGGAAAACTCCCGATGTCATCATCTTGAAATCCGCAAACGTGTTCGGATGTTTTCTGCGATGCTCTAAATAGTGCAGATATTTGGGGATCGTCTCCCGATGTCTACTCTTTAAAATTTATGTTTCTTAACGGCAGATATTACGTCACTCCTTTTTTGAACCTAGGTTGTCGGATTTCAAATTCCCGCGCAAATTCCCTAACTCGCGTCGCCTCGTAAGTTGTAATTCATTTGATTATGACACGCGGCCACCTCGAGCGCAGATACTCGCCGCGTGTCCTACTTTTTCTCTTTCCTGTCCCATCCTCTTAATTAGCCGCAGAGTCGCCGTTTTTATCACCCAAACCCCAAAAAAAAAAAAAAAAAAAAAAAAAAAAAAAAAAAAAAATTACTTTTTACAGCTCGTCTTCTCCGGCGATCGGCGTTTCCGCATTTCGAGTATCCGGCGATCTTCGTTTTTCGATTTCTTCGTTCCCTGCACTCGTTCCTTACTCGAGGTTAGTGATCTCATGTCTCCCAGACGTGTTAGGTATAATTTTTCTAGAATTTCTGAATCCACCGAATCCTCTGAGTCTCGGAAGATTTTTCCCAATCTCGTTCCCGTTCTGGTCTTTCTTCTTCGGCGGATGCCGCATTAGATTATTTGTGCGCTCCTTCTTCGACTTCTTCTTCGTCGGATAATTCTCCTACCGTCGCCCGTCCTTTATCTCCTTCTGGCTTTCCTGCCGAGTTTGCCGATATCCTTCCCGAGGATATGGCTGAGTCTTCTTCTGCCTCTAGGTTACGTCCGGACGAAATCGTTTCTACTGTAACTAGCAGAGATATCTCTAGGTGGAGAGCCAAATTTTCGTGGACTCCCGACTTCGTAACTAGGATCCCGGCATCCACCGAAAGGATGTCCACATTCCACGATAATGAGATAGCTGTTTTTTACGAACATATCCGTGTTGGTATGCGACTTCCTCTGAATATCTTCTTTATTAACTTCTTCGACGCCATACCTATTATGCCTTGTTCAAACTAGCTCCTACGCCACTCCATTAGTTTAATCGGCTTCTTGTACATTTGTGGTCACCAAACGATTCCTCCTACCCTCAATCTTTTTCGTTGTGTTTTTGAGTTTATTGAATCTCCCCACTCTCCGGGATGGTATTTCTTACGATGCCGGGAAAGGACTTCGCCTAAATTTTTCGTAGGTCGTCCTTTCTTCCAATAAGGGATGGAGGAGAATTTTTCTTTATCGCCCGAGATAGTGGATATACCTTCAACCGACTTTGGGGCCGCCTAACCGGCGACAATGCTATCCCTTCCCGTTGTATGTCGCTGGTGTGACCTCGCAGCCGAGGTCGAGCGATTCACACGGTACCCGGTTCAGTTGACGTAGCCAACCCTGATGAAGACACGCTCAATCAAGTGGCGGCGTTTATTCTTGGCTACAAGGGTATGTTCGCTCCCCTCGGTCTCTTTAATATCACATGTCGGTAGTAGAATGTTATGTCGGTGGTATAGCTGACCGGAATCTTCTTACTCGTGATGTTGCAGACGATTTGAGGCAGTCCGCGCAGGCAAACCTCTGCGTCCGGGTCCTTCTACCTCCAGGCAACCGAGGGAGAAAGGCGGGCCCGAAGAAAAAGAATCCCCTCGAAGCGGCCTTCTGCTCCGAGCCAAGAGTTTTCTCACGGTCAGACGTTCGAGGATCAAGTGAAGTTGGATTCGCCGAGGTGGTCTCGAATCGGAGCCACTCTACCGAAGTTTAATCCTCCTAGCTCCACTTCATCCGTCACCTCCTCCTGTAGTACAAGAAGTTCCTTCTTCAGCAACCGCGGATATGGAAGCGGCTTTGAGAAAGAAGAGTTCTTCAAAGGGGCCCGTCTCATCGAGCAAAGATGCAGTCGCTATGCGATTCAGCTCCAGCTCCTCCAAAACCGACAACTCCGTCCTCCTGCACAAGGTTTCGAGCCTCGGCTTCAAGGGAAAAAGCGAGCCGGTGAGCCTATTTCGGAGGACCCCGTTCGGAAGAAGGGGGTTAAAGTATGTGTTGACAAGGGTAAGGGCAAAGCTTCTCAACCTATCTCTCACGAGGTAAGAAGAACTGCCGAGTCCCTAATTCCCCAACCTTTCGAGGTCCATCTCCAATTGGAAGGTTAAGGAGGGAGAGAGCCTGCATCGAAAATGCTTGCTAGCTCTACATATTTTGCGACATGGTCCACCAGCCTGTGTGATCGGAAGGACTGCGTGGACGATTACGGCCGCCAGACCAAGAAGCTTTTCGAGAAGCTCATCGACCTCTGGTCTTACGAGGGTCAATAATAAAGAAATTTTTAGCTTCTGTTTCCCGGGTTTTTGATGGTCTTTGTTCTAATGAGAATTTTACCACGTTCTCAGCATTGCTTTACTTGAGCGGGCGGCCAGGAGGGCGTTTTCATGATCACGCCAAATCTCGCGGCGTACAGTGCAATGTGGCTTCTCCCGCAAACAGGCAAATGAACTGAAAAGAAGCACTAACGATTATGTTGCTGAAGCGGAGAGGCAGCTCCAGGCTGAGATGAAGGAAAAGGCTGACATAGCTGCCGGACTTGCTGCTGAGAAAGAACGAGTAGAGGTTGAGAGGACCCGGGCGGATACCGAGAAGGCTAAGACATCCGGGTTGGAAGATGCCTTAGCAAAAACAAGAAAGGCCTTGTCAGATAAGACGGCCGAGATGAACCGCGCTGAGGAAATAATTACTGCTGAGGTTCGAAAGGCTGAGGAGAAGGCGGTCGAGGCTTATACTCAGTCAGAAGAATATAAGGTCGCCCTCAATGATTACGCTGCTGACTGGTTGCTGGGTGCAGTTGTCGAGTGCCGACGTCTGTGTCGCGAACATATGGGAGAGGGTGATTTCAGATTCCTTGACGAGAGAAGATTGCCCAACTCATCGACAAGCGTATTGGCTGCCGGGGGAAAAGTTTATGAGCCTGAGGCAGAGGCGGATGCAGGGACAACTATTGACGTCGGGGGTGTCCCTTCTACTCCGGTTTTAACGACATCGACTTCTCCCGACGTGGAAATAATGACTTCTGGTCCCGCTCCTGCTCCCGCTACTGAAGTTCTTCCCCCAGTTCAAGTCGCCGCTCCAGCGCCAGCTTCGACTGAGGACGCCCCTGCGCCGGTTTCCGCTGACGCCTCCGCTCCGATTTCTGCTGAAGATGCTCCTTTCATCTAGCTTTGTTTTTTATTTTATTTTTGTACTCCCGATGCATATTTCGGGTATTTTGATGGCTATTCCGGGGAATGTCTGGATAGTCCTTAGTTATGTAATCTTCTTTCTGCTGGGATGAAATTTTCCTTTAGTAGCTTGCTTTTCTTTGGAAACTAAAAGTTTTAATGCAAGTGTCCACTACTCTTCTACTCTTATCCCCCCACTTCGATGTGTTGCGTAAGGAAGTCATCGAAGTGTATAGGAAATGTTTGTGCACGTAAAATTTTCCTGCCCATACCCCCTACTTCAAGTCGGTCCAGTACTGGACCGACATGGGAGTACTAAGAATCTGAATCAAATTCTGCTGGCCTCTTCTCCCCCCTGCTCTATGTCGTCCAGTACTGGACCGACTTGGAAGTACCGAGATACAGTAATAAAATTTTTCTGGCCCCTCCCCCTTACTTCCAAGTCGTCCAGTACTGGACCGACTTAGAAGTACCGAGGGATGGAATGAACCTTTCTGGCCTGTATTCTCCACTTCGTGACGTCCAGTATTGGACCGAAACACGTTGTTGCGAGGACGTCCCCCAGAGATGTCGAAAATGTTTTTCTGGCCCACACCCCCCACTCCGGGACGTCCTGGCGGACCGAGCCGTTGTTGCGAGGGTGTCTCCCAGAGGAAATAGAATTTTAGAATTTCTCTGGCCCATACCCCCCACTTCGGGACGTC
>MJHO01000612.1:0-20760 GCA_002076135.1 Xerophyta viscosa | reverse complement strand
GACTGGGTAAAAGCCTTTGAACAAGTCACCTTCACTCCCTGCAAACAGTTAATTACATTCCAGAAAGATGTCCAGTTGATTGAGAGTAGAGGGTCTTGTGGTAGTGCTGGGTTGATGCTCATGACAAGCAAGGAGGCCAGTTATTGTTAACAAGAATGAAGATACTATGGGCTATTGGCTATCTATGGAGTCGGCTGTACAGGAAGGTCCTCAGGAATTTCCTCTACTTCAGCAGTTATTACAGCACTTCGATGATGTCTTTCAGGTACCAAAGTCTTCTACCGCCTAAAAGACTGTTTGATCATACGATTCCTTTGGTACCTGGTTCTTCCCCAATAAATCTCACACCGTATAGATATTCTCCCGTTGAGAGAGAGGAGATTCAGAAGCAAATAGAAGAGCTATTACAAAGTCAGGTTATTCGAAGAAGTCAATCACCGTTTGCATCACCAGTCTTGTTGGTAAAGAAAAAGGACTCAACGTGGAGGATGTGCTTGGATTATAGGAAGCTCAATGAGATGACTGTTAAGGATAGGTTTCCTATCCCTATTATGGATGACCTCTTGGACGAGTTGCAGAGATATAAAATCTATTCAAAAATAGATCTCAGATCTGGTTACGATCAAATCAGAGTTAAAGAGGAGGATGTGTACAAAACTGCCTTCAGAACGCATAGGGGCCATTAGGAATTTAAGGTCATGCCATTTGGGTTAACTAATGCGCCTGCCACCTTCCAGGCGTTGATGAATTAAGTCTTTTTTGTTCAGTTAAGGAAATTTGTATTGGTCTTCTTTGATGATATCCTCGTTTACAGAAAGGATGAGCTGGAGCACTTGGAGCACCTCAAGGAAACCTTATCTATTTTAAGAATGCACCAACTGTATACTAAGAAAACCAAATGTTCCTTCATGCAAGGTCATATTGAGTACCTGGCATATGTTATTTTTGAAAATGGAGTTGAAACTGATAAGGGAAAGATTGAGGCGATGTTTGAATGGCCACTGCCTCAGTCAGTCAAGCAACTAAGGGGGTTCTTGGGACCGACAGGCTACTACAGGAGGTTCATATCTCACTATGCAATCCTTAGCAAGCCATTAACGGATCTTCTAAAAGAGGGTTGCTTCAAGTGGACTACAGAGGCTGAGGAAGCTTTCAACAGGTTGAAGTTGGCCATGACTACAGCTCCAGTACTATCATTGCCAGATTTTTCTCAACCATTTATTTTGGAAACAGATGCATCTAGAGAAGGAAATGGGGCAGTACTAATGCAAGAAGGTAAACCAATCACCTTTCTTAGCAGAAAATTTGGTCCTAAGAATTCGGGAAGACCTGTATATGAGCAGGAACTACTTGTTATCATGATGGCAGTAACCAAATGGAGGCAATTCAGGGGTATTACCCATTTATTAATAAAACGGAGCATGTGAGTCTCAGCTATTTGCTAAGTCAGAAGGTAACGACGGGTTTGCAACAAAAGTGCATGAGCAAGCTCCTAGGTTTGGATTACACTATCCAGTATATAGAAAGGGAAAGGATAATGTAGTAGCAGACGCTTTGTCTAGATAGGATCAAGAGACTGTTGAGGAGCATGTTGTTATGCTACCCCTTTCAGTGGAGGTTCCTTCGTGGAAACAAGATATAGTTACTAGTTATGATGGTGATTCGTTAGCACAAGACTTGCTTATCCAGTTATCAGTCCAACCTGATTCTAGACCACCCTATACACTAAATCATGGACTGTTGAGGATGGATTCGAAACTTTATATAGGTACTCAAGGAGACTTGAGGCAAAGGATACTCAGGGTGTTCTATGATTTGCCGGTGGGAGGGCATTCTGGGATCTGGGCTACGTATAATATATTGTTATCTCCTTTTAAATGGCTGGGCCTCAAAAGAGATGTTAAGAAGTATGTTTTGGAATGTGATGTGTGTCAAAGGAGCAAATCTGAACATCAATATCCAGGAGGTTGCTTTCAACCTATTCCAAATCCTTCCAGCGCTTGGCATACAATTCATATGGACTTTGTGGAGGGCTTGCCTCAATTAGCTAAGTATAACACCATTTTAGTGGTAGTGGATCGGTTTACTAAAATGGCTCACTTTATTCCATTGTCCCATCCATATATAGCTTCTGTTGTGGCTGGACTATTTTTGGAATAGGTTTACAAGTTGCATGGTAGCCCCAGTACTATTATATCAGATAGGGACCACACCTTTACAAGCAATTTTTGGAAGAAACTCTTTTCTCAGCTTGGGATGGACCTTCACTTCTCCACTGCATATCACCCTCAATCTGATGGTCAGGCCAAGCGTGCTAATCAATGCTTGGAGATGTATTTGAGATGCTAGGTGGCACATCGGCCTAAGGAGGGGTCGAAATGGTTGCACTTAGCCGAGTAGTGGTACAACACTTCATTTCATTCTGCAATAGTGATGTTTTCTTTGAAGGCTCTCTATGGCTATTCTCCTCCCCTAAGTGCTGTTGACAGAAGTCTTGTGCCCAGTGATACCCATGTTGCTGCAGTGAATGATTTGATCAAACAAAGACAACGAGTAATCAGCATACTCAAGGATCAACTGCAGAAGTCGTAGAACAGGATGAAATAGTTCGCTGACAGGAAGAGAACTGAAAAGTCTTTTGAAGTTGGTGATTGATATATCTGAAGTTACAGCCTTACAAACAATCATCTGTGGCAGCTCGCAATCATCATAAATTACTTTCCAAATACTACGTATCCTGTCAAGTGATGGAAAATATTGGAGCAATAGTTTATAAGCTACAACTACCTGACGAAAGCAAGATTCATCTTGTCTTTCATGTAAGCTGGCTCAAGAGAAGGATCAGCTCCCATCTGACTGCGGAACCTACCCTACCTCCAATAGGAGATCAAGGGCAATTGATAGTTGAACCAATCGCCATTCTCGATCGTAAGATGATTCAAAAGGTGTTGGTTCAGTGGTCCAATTTACCCCTCTTGAGGAATCTACTTTGGAAGAATACCACTCCTTACACCGAAGGTTTCCAAATTTTGACCCTTGAGGTCAAGGGTCTTTATCGGAGGGGGTATGTTATGAGTCTGATAATGCAGTTATCGGCGGAGTTATCAGCGGAGAATAGTTGAGGAGGCGCCTGAGGTGCAAGGCCTGGTTCTTCTTCTCTATTTTCCTTCCTAGGTGCCGCTGTTTCTGCATTTCATTCAAAAGGTAGTTAATTCCATTTCAATGGTAGTTTGAATCTCGTCCGTCCGATGAGATGAATCTGTGCCATTGATTGTTTGGCTCTCGTGGGGAGAATTGTAATGGGCACGTGCGTAGTGCACGTGATAAAGGGGAAGATTGTAATTTCAGCAACATTGTCTTAGCTATAAATAGCTGAGTGAGCAGCTTATTCAGTTAGAACGGGACTGGATATTTTCATCGGTATTTCTTGATTCTTTCTAGTTTCTCTTTGAATTCTCTTACAGTTTCATTAATAATTGTTCAAGATCGATTAGATGCATGAATGGAAGGAATTTTGAGTCAACATTGTTTTGTAATTGTTGTTGAAAAATAATGTTTGACGAAGTTCTTGTGAATCCAGTTCTGCAATTCAGTCGTAGATCGTCGTTCTACGGCTCGATCGCGGCAAATAAGCTGCAATACCGTCGCGGATTGCCGGCCTCCGGCTTGATCGTGACAGAGTAGTGTAGTTTGTCTTGACCACTATACTTGCACTTGTACCTATTCTTGTGAGGTTTGGACTTGTTTGCAACATGCATCTCTTCACTCCAACCTGTAACCCCGGTGCATTCTTGATAAAAACAAAAAACAGAAAATTCCTATGCCAATATTCATGCTTAAGTACTTAAGGCGGCGAGTCCACTACGGAAGGACAGTGGGCGTAGTACCTTGCAGATAGTCGTTGGCCAGGCGATTGCTACGTTGAGCGAGGCTTGGTTGCACAAGACGTAAAGAGTCCGAGTAGCCCCCATTTTGCGCCATGGGGTCGCTCCTACCGTGAATGTTGTGTCATGATGGAAAACCCGGCGATAGCGGGCGAAAGCTTTGGTATGAGTATAGGCGTCCTGAATTGCCTTAGTCTAGGCATGGTTAGGTGCCTTGGCTAGGGAGTTCGCGTCGGACCTATCTTACCTAAATGAACAATAATGACTAACTACGATGGGTTAGTGATTCACGCTGACTTAACAAAGAAATCGCATAATAGATTTGGTTGGGTGATTTTTATTGCTACGAGCTAAGCATGCTATTTGTGTTGTACATATGTGATGAATATGTTTGGGATCACTTATGATGATGTTGTGGATCCGAGGAGGAAAGATCATCTGATTATTTGAGCAGTTTTTAGAAGAGGAATCCGCCGAAGTTTGAGGGTAATGCGGACACCGATAAGGCCGATGATTGGGTAATTGATATGGAGAAGAATTTTGAGATTCTGATGTGTCCAGATGAATACCGCATGGCTTTGGCTACCTCCACTTTCACCGGCGCAGCAAAGTGGTGGTGGAGAAGCGTGAAGCGGCTGTTCGAGCAGTTCGGCAGTTGGACCGATTTCTTAGTGCTTTTCCGCCTACAGTATATTCCAGGGACTGTGAAAAGGTAGAAGCAGCGAGAGTTTGAGCAGTTGAGACAATGGGAGATGTCTGTCTGGGAATATCATACGAAGTTTGTTTCCTTATCCCAGTATGTTCTCTATCTCTTGGCCGATAAGGAGAACTTAGCGAGGAGGTTTCGTGATGGTTTGCTAGGGGAGATAATGAATAAGATGGGATGTGACGAGTTTCCTACCGTGCACCAAACCCTAGTGAAAGCTCAAAATATTGAAGCAGATTGGAAGAGGTACACCGCAGAGAGATCGCAAGCGGATAAGAAGGGAAAGGCCAAGCAGTGGCCGAAGAAGAGGAAGCAGGGCAAAGCTGCCGATACCCGCACTACTCCAAGTGGGGAGGGTAACAAGCAAAAGTGGAAACCGGATATTAAATGCTTCAACTGCCACAAGAAGGGACATGTTAGTTGTGTTTGCTCGAAGCCAAGACAGTTCAGGCGCCAGGATGGACCGCAGCAGCCACGCCATTGCAGATGCTGCAGCCACCACAGGGTTAGCCGGCACCCCGACCCATTGCACCTCAGGGGCGGGCTGGGCACCCACCGAGAGTGCAGGGCAAGTTGCACACTTTGGTCAATGAGGAGGCAGGCGGGAGCTCTTCGGCCATCACAGGTACTTTATCAGTTTGCAGCAATCCAGCATTTACCTTGTTTGATTCCGGTGCTACGCATTCCTGTGTTTCCGAGAACTTTACAGTTAGATTGCCTGCCATATATCTTGTATATGGTTGCTTATTTGAGATAACCACTCCCACGGGATATGTTTTGTTAGCCGATAGTTGCTACCGTGGGTATGAGATCCGAGTAGGGGACCATATGTTACATGGGGATCTGATTGTGCTTGACTTGTCTGATTTTAATGTGATTTTGGGTATGGATTGGTTAGCCAAGCATTTTGAGAGGATTGATTGTCGCGCCAGGGCGATTACCATTACGATTCCGCGTACTCCGAAATTTCACTTTTATGGTGATAAGTTGGAGAATGGTGTCCCGATTATTAGTGTTTTGAAAGTGAATAGGCTTTTAGAGCGAGGTTGTTCGGGTTACTTAGCCTACTTTTTGAACCCGCATGTTGAGTCAGGCCAGCTTGAGGGTATTCCGATTGTGTGTAAGTTTCCCAATGTGTTTCCAGAGGACACTACAGGAAAAAGGTTAAATAATGACTAAATAGTCACTGTAGTTTAGTCTCTAATAGTACAAATTTTAGTCGCAATAGCTTTCAGCGACTAAATTAAGTACTATTTAGTCGCTGGATCCTTGTCTCTAAAGGTGATATTTGTTGTAGTGGGAGTTGCCTGGATTGCCGCCGGAGCGCGAGACTGAATTCCGGATTGACTTAGTGGCTGGAGCAGCGCCCGTCTCCACGGCACCTTATAGGATGGCAACGGCAGAATTAGCAGAGTTGAAGACCCAGCTAGGCGAGTTGTTAGCTAAGAGGTTCATCCAGTCTAGTTCGTCACCGTGGGGTGCACCAGTGTTGTTTGTGAGAAAGAAAGATGGTAGTCTACGGATGTGCATAGATTACAGGCAGTTGAACCAGTTGACGAACAAGAACAAGTATCCATTGCCACAAATAGATGACTTGTTTGATCAGTTGAGAGGGACTGCCGTGTTTTCAAAGATAGATTTGAGGTCCGGATATTATCAGTTGAGGGTTAGACTCGAGGACGTGCCGAAGATAGCTTTTCATACTCGGTACGGTCATTTCTAGTTTCTGGTTATGTTGTTCGGATTAACGAATGCACCGGCAGCATTTATGGATATGATGAATAGAATTTTCCAGCTGTTTTTGGATCGATTTGTGGTGGTATTTCTCGTAGCCAGGAGGAGCATACCGAACATTTGAGGTTAGTATTGCAGGTCCTGTGCGAGAAACAATTGTTTGCTAAGTTTAGCAAGTGAGTTCTGGATTTCTCAGGTGCATTTCTTACGTCATGTTGTGTCCTAGGAGGGCGTGGCCGTCGACCTGGCTAAGGTTGATGCCGTCCTCGAGTGGGAGAGGCCCAAGAATGCGACTGAGATTCTTAGTTTTCTGGGTTTGGCCGGATATTACCGGAGGTTCATTGAGAACTTTGCAAGGTTGGCGAGTCCGATGACTAAGTTGACTAGGAAAGCCGTTCGGTTCGAATGCAGTGATGCGTGTGAGCAGAGCTTCCAAGAACTAAAGCGTAGATTGACCACAGTTCCAGTGTTGGCTTTACCTGACGATCAGGGCGGTTTCGTAGTGTACAACGATGCTTCTTTGAGTGGTTTGGGTTGCGTGTTGATGCAGCACGACCGAGTTATAGCGTATGGTTCTCGATAGTTGAAGACGCACGAGGGTAACTATCCCGTATATGACTCAGAGTTGGCTGCGGTTATATTTGCTTTGAAACTATGGAGGCATTAATTGTATGGCGAGGATTTCGAGATATACACAGATCATAAGAGCTTACAGTATATCTTCTCTCAGAAGGAGTTGAATTTGCGGCAGAGGCGGTGGCTAGAGTACTTGAAGTATTTCAAGTGTCGTATACTCTACTATTCTGGTAAGGGCCAAACGTCATAGCTTGACGGTCTTAGCCGGAAGGCGGTCACCTGACGGACTTTATATGTTTGGAGTGGGGATCTAGCGGAAGCAGTTTGGCCGCCTTGGCCTTGCGTGCATGTTAGAGGCATCAACCAGGGGCTCCATCTTCGCTACTTATAGGGTTGAAGCGGAGCAAACTTCAGCGGCTGAGGACGGCACAGCAGGACGACGCGGCACTCCAGGATACCAGCGCGCTTTGAGTCCGAAGGGGTAACAGACTATGACATTAGAGCAGATGATATCGTCCGATACAGACACCGTATGTGTCGCAGAATACCGGGCTTAGACAGCCAGTTTTTCGAGGCACATAGCAGCAGGTTGTCCGTGCACCCAGGGGTTACAAAGATGTACAGAAATTTAAAGACACAGTTTTGGTGGCCGGGCATGAAGAGAGAAGTCAGGGACTTCGTTAGCTCGATGTGTAGTATGTTAGAAAATGAAAGCAGAACATTTGAGGCCTGGTGGATATTTGCAGCCGTTAGAAGTTTCCATGTGAAAATGGGATGATGTGACCATGGATTTTGTCGTGGGATTACCGCGGACGAGGCACGATTTTGTTGCTATCTGCGATGAGCTGGACCGGGATGACGAAAGACCGCTCATTTTATTCGATTCGGAAGCACCATATTATTACACCTGATAGGTTGGCTCGCTTGGTTATAGCGAGATCGTTCAGACTCGAAGGTGTACCACTGAGCATAGTGTCAGACCGCGATCCTCATTTCACATCACGTTTCTGGAGAGCGTTCCGCGCAGATGGGCACGGAGTTGAGGTTTAGCTACCGCTTATCAATCCGCAGTCCGATGGGTAGTCTGAGAGGACGATACAGACCTAGAGGATATGTTGCGAGCCTGTGTATTGGATTCGGCGAATAGTCTGGGGACGATCATCTATCTCTTTGTAGAGGTTTGCCTACAACCAACAATTACACAGTGCATCGGTTGGCGCGCATGAGGCCTTGTATGGCAAGAGATGTCGTACTCTCTTATTTTGGGATGAGATGATTGATCCAGGCACTGTGAGACCGACGTTGTCGAGGAAGCTAACCAGAAGATACAGGTGATACGTCAGCGACTGGAGACTGCTCAGTCCCGCCAGAAACCATACACGGATAGGCGTCGTAGAGAGTTAGAGTTTCAGGTGGAAGACTTTGTATATTTGAAAGTCTCTCCGTTGAAAGGTGTGCAACGTTTCGGGTTAAAGGGCAAGTTGAGCCCTAGATATATTAGGCCATTCAGAGTTATTGAGCGGATAGGCAGCGCAACGTATAGGCTTGAGCTTCCACAGTCGATGTCGCACATTCACGATGTCTTTCATGTTTCGATGCTGAGGAAGTGTTTGGCCGAGCCGACAGTAGTTACGTACCGACTCAGATTCCAGTTCAGGCAGATCTCACCTATCCGGAGCAGCCAATTTAGATTTTAGACCTGAAAGATAAAGTCTTGAGGAACAAGGTGATACCGTTGGTGAAGGTTTTATGTAATCAGCAATTCGAGGAGGCTAGCTGGATTGCTCAATAATTATGTTACCCATGTTGATATGTGAGGTTATGTGAGTATGTGTACGATGTGTAGAGTAAAATAGCTCTAGAGACACTCGTATTGGTTGTGCCTTATTAAAATGTGGGTACTCGGAAGTTGGATCTTCGTCGAGTATTGATTGAGTCAGCCCGATGTAATGATTCCAGGGGACAATATATCGGAGGCGGAGTGTTCTAACTAGAGTACTTAAGGCGGCGAGTTTGCCACTACGGAGGACGGTGGGTGCAGTACCTTGCGGATAGCCGTTGGCCAGGCGATTGCTACGTTAAGTGCGAGGCTCGGTTGCACAAGGCGTAAAGAGTCCGAGTAGCCCCCATTTTGTGCTGTGGGGTCGACCCTACCGTGAGTGTTGTGTCGTGATGTAAAACCCGGCGACAGCGGGCGAATTGGTATGAGTATAGGCATCCGGAACTGCCTTAGTCCTAGGCAGGGTTAGGTGCCTTGGCTAGGGAGTTCGTGTCGGACCTCCCTTACCTAAATGAACAATAATGACTAACTACGATGGGGTTAGTTAATCACGCTAACTTAACAAAGAGAATGCATAATTGATTGGTCGGGTGATTATTATTGCTACGAGCTAAAGCATGCTTGTTGTTTTATTACATATGTGATGAATATGCTTGTTGTTGTATATGTTGATGTTCGATATGTTTGTGTTTCCTTGTGTGCGGTGTTGCATTGGTGCTCCAAGGGAGAACACCGATGTACCGCTCACTGAGTCATAGGACTCACTGTTTTGTTGCCCTGTTTTTCAGATCCGTATGCGAATGGCAAGGAGCTCGCGTAGCCGACCTAGCTAGCGAGAGGGAATTAGAAGGTATTTTGGGGTTTTGGGGACTAGTGATGTATAGATATCATTTTGGTATACTTAGACTAGTCACACATAGTTTGTAGTGAATGATGTATAAAAGTTAAGCATTAACCTACACATAGCTTGTATTCCTTTTGATGTCTTATCAAAATACATGTAAAGCTTTTGGATCTCAAAGTTTTATATGAAATGTGCATATTTTGTTAAATATGGTACTTTGATCCCAAGGGGGCATTAGAATGGTTGAGCATGTGTATTTGACCTTGTATGGGCTTTCAAATGTGCTAGAATGAATGTTTGACTTGAAAAGCAAGTTTTGATACATTTAGTTCTTATTTTACCGTATTTCGGTTCTTAATGAGTTTTTTATTTAAATTCGTCGTCGTCGCGTATTTTAGGTGTTTGGGAGGTCCTACACGTGTATCCAAGGTAGATACACGCGTGTAGGGTTGGTTTTCAAGACCCAGGTAAAATACGGATTTCGAAGTGACGAGTATTTCATTTCTGAAATCTATTATATGATTTTCTGATATTTTCGGTCGACCGATAATATTGGTCGGTCGACCGAAACTGTTACTGCATGTCTTGTATAAGTGTATTTAAGAGGTTTAGCACCTCCAAATCTTTTAGAAAAGTACAGGTTGAGCCGGTATTTCCGAAAAAGTTTTTTCCAAGCTTTTGTTAAGTGTTTTATGTTTTGGATCTAAGGTTGTCCTAAATATTTTGGTATCAATGGAGGATATTGATATCTTAAGATATTTGACAAGCTTAGTCGGCGGTCGAGGCGGCTTCCACCTCCTCCGTGGGTACTTACTGGTGCCGGTAGTCCCGAGCTCGGCTCAATCCTCGTTCTTACGGTTTTAATCATATAAGCTTCTGCATTGCAAACTCTGGAGTTGTGTCCTCTTTCCCAAGCCGTCGCGCCCCCCGGATCGCGGGTCGTGACAAAACATATCGGTGATCAGATTATCTATTTACATTAACAAAATAAGCAAACATTCTCCTAGATATCGACAAAAAGATCACCATTAAACTATACTTTGTGTAAGTAGTAGAAGGCTACTGTAGCCACCACTATGAACTATAAATATTGCTACTAGTATGAGCTATATATTGTGCCACTAGAATAAGTTTTCGCCTCTAGTCCCATTTGCACAAAAAATAAAAATAAAAACATAACTGTGGCAATATCAATTGACAAAACAAATCTACTAAATTTTCATATGCATTATAAATACAGCAAAATTCAAATACATATCTCTCAAATTATGAAAATAGTTTACAACCCCAGTAAGCTTCTATGAGACTAAACTTACAGAGGTTAGCCTAACCATTTACTAGTACATGAAGTATTAGAATCACCTCATAATTCTTGCATATGAATGAAGCTAACTAAATGTCATGCTTTCATGAAGTAAGCCTTTTGTTAGTGTACTAGCTAATCAAGTAATAAGCCTAATCTGCAGTAAGCTAACTCAAATAAACTACTATATCATTGGACTTGGAAACATTTTGTTACAGTAAGTGCATTTATTTTTTATAGCATAAACTTGGGAGAATATACTAAGTGCATTTGTTTTTCTTCTTGCAAGCAGTCAAGCTATGAATGAGTTCTCAACTTGTAATATAAAGGTTGATAAAGATTTCATTATTAAGTTATCAGGTTATGCATGTATAAGCTACAATCCAGAAATCGACAAATCAAGTACTTCTTTGGTAAGTGTTATTAGTATATTAAAATTAACTAGATCTAAATAAATTCTAAGGCTTTAGCTTTCTTCCTAGCTACAGCATATGTACTACCCACATTCCCTCATACTAACATATATTTGTTAAATCTTGCAGGATAAATGTATAAATCTGATCAAGCATAACAAATTCCAATGTACTAACTTTGCATTTTTCATTTCTAAGAGACGTCAATTTTTGCATTTGTAAAAACTTAATTTATCAGGCATTAAGCAACTCAGAATCAATCACTAAATAATTGGACTGGCAAACATTTCTGTTATACTTAGCATACTAGTTAATTACATCAGCATAAACTCACTGCATGCAGTTAAATATAAAAGCAATTCCTAAGAGCCAAGCTACTATTACTAATATCAATTAGAAGACCAATTAATAATGCTAAAGTAGCACAAATTTAATAACAACAACTGAACATATCTATATGAACTACTTCTTTATAAACACTTAACTGAAATGTGCTTCTACTAGCATTTATAATGTGATTTATATTGCTTGGAATTATCTCTAACCACTAGATATAGGACAAGAGGTAAATTATACCACGCTGGTCTTCTGATGTAGAGCTCTCACTATGACCCACTCTAGCTCTTTTCTCTAGTACACCAAGGCGGTCAATTGTTTCCTTTAGCTGAGTCGTAGTTGTCTGCAACATTTCTTTATACACTTGCATCTCACTCAAAGCTGCCTCTAAACGTTCTTCTAGTTCTTGTGCCCTTGCGTGATCACTTGACAAACTACTCAAGAAAATTCTTGAGGATGGAGGCTTAGGACCTGATCCTAGCCCACGGTAATAACCAGAGGCTCGGCCAAAGTGTGCATTGTGGTTATTTCCTCCTCGGACATAGGTGTTCTACTTTGTTGGCTTGATTGTACATGCGACATCTTTTCCTGTAAAAGATTGAAACCATAAAAGTTCTGTTATAAGAGTTTATTTTCTGATTAGGGTAAAGTACCTATTTGGTACCCCGACTTGTACTATATTAACTTTTCGTACCCCATTTTTGCAAACCGCACCTCAGGCGCATACCTCTCAGCGAGAATCCGTGACGGCGCCGTTAACATGGATGACGTGGCAAAACGGATTTTTTACCCGTTAACATTTAGGCCTCAAAAACACTAATTTAGAAGTATATTTTGGAGAAACTTTAAAAATAAAAGTTAATAACTTTGATGAGATTTACAATATGTTTAAAATTTTTTCAAAAAATGCTTCTAATGTGTGTTTGAGGCTTCCCAAATTGTTAACGGCATTTTAAAATAGACTTATCTACCCGGTAGAATTTGAAGCCTAAAAAATACCAATTTCCAATATTTTTTTGAAAAAACTTTACACAAAAGTTTGTTGAATCTATCAAAATCTATAACATTTGTATTAAAATTTCCTCCAAAAAATTTACTTCAAAACTAGGTTGTTTTGGGGTATGGAAGTGAATAAGTAAAAATTTAACTCGATAACAATTTAGAAGCCTCATAACACCTACATAGAAATACTTTTTGAAAAAATTTTGAATATAAAATTTGTAGAGTGTGATAAGATCTACAACTTTTATGTTTAAATTTTTTTCATAAAATGCTAAAAACATAGGTGTTTTTGCGTCTTCAAAGTGTAACCAGGTTAATAAGTCGATTTTAAAATCCGTTAACAATTGGGCAGCCCTCAAACACATTTCGAAGTATTTTTTTTGAAAAAAATTTAAACATAAAAGTTTTAAATCTCATCAAAGTCTATAACTTTCATGTTTAAAGTTTCTCCAAAATATACTTCTAAATTAGTGTTTTTGAGGCCTAAATGTTAACGGGTAAAAAATCCGTTTTGCCATGTCATCTATGTTAACGGCGCCATCACAGATTCTCGCTGGAGGTATGCGCTGAGGTGCGTTTGCAAAATGGGGTACGAAAAGTTAATATAGGTACAAGTCGGGGTACCAAATAGGTAATTTGCCCTTTCTGATTAGTACTAATCTTCTTGTAATTAGATATACTGATTGTATACATTGGAAAGTAGCTCATTGTTTTAGTTCAACGATTTAAAATTACTTTATCCCATAAAACATGGTAATGTGAAACGAATTAACAGTATACTACTTATATATTGTTGCGAAATTGATAGGTCAGCAATTTGTTTAGTTTTGGAAGATGTATAACTAGCAAGGGAGGTTTCTGTTGGCCTGAGCTTCTACAATAAGATCAATTAAATACTCTTTTGCGCAAATAAAACATCACTCAAATAAACTTTTGTTTGAAAAAAAAAAAATACCCTTTTGTGCGCAATGTTGGCGAAGCTATTGCTACCTGCACTACAGGAAAAAGGTCAAATAATGACTAAATGGTCACTGTAGTTTAGTCTCTAATAGTGTAAATTTTAGTCGCTATAGCTTTCAGCGACTAAATTAAGTAGTGTTTAGTCGCTGGATTCTTGTCTCTAAAGGTAATATTTGTTGTAGTGCTGCTTTATGTACAATTAGATTTTTACTCCATGCCTCTTTTCTCTTGCTAGATAAGGCCTGATAACAATAATACGAGTCCTTTTTATTCTGTATAAGTTTGATAGTCAAGGCCTAATAACAACAAATCAAACAAATTTTATTAAAATTCTTTGTGCTATGGTTACCTGTCGATCCAGATCGTCAAAAAGGTTACAAAGCCATTCCCATTCAGATAATCGTTGTTGACGATTGAACTCAATCGGTGGGTTTGCCCTGCCACGTTCACCGCGGCCAAAAGTATTATAGTGGGTGTTGCAACTGTTTCTCCAATTTTTATAACACTTCTGTGAGGTTTTCTCTAAACATTCTTGCACATGTAATGCATCGATAGCAAGCTCGAATTTGTTCTGCACAAGGAACATACTACATATTTATGCACATTCACACACATTCATACACAACATAAACTATTAATTGACAATATAAGTACCAATGCAAAGGAGTATATCTCATCCTTCATTTCACGGGGAATGTGAGCCCATCCAGCAACTCTTACAGGTGCATGTTGAGGAATTATTATGCCTATCTCACGTACAAACCACTCAGAATGCTCGCCCACAGCTCGACTCATCTTTGGACATATGTAAACTGGGAACTTGCGCTTATTTTTTAATATCCAAAGGTCAAGTTCTATGTTCCTATTTGGGCCTCTAACAGCACGTTAAGGTGGAGAGGGACCAAGTCCTAATAATAGCCAAACAAGATGATCTTAAAATATTCTGCATGTATTTAGAATAAGCATCTGTATCTTATTAGTACTAGTTAATACCATTATCAGTCATATTAACATCAGAATCCAGTGTGCAACCATTTGGAGAAAAATCTAACATGGAATTTGGCTGGGTTGGATTTCCCTGTGGCCCTCGTTGAGTGGAACCTAATGGATTGGACAGTGGATCCCTTGAACCAGCCGAATTCACACTCTTGCGTCGGCTATTGCTCCCTGGTACTGCCATATATCTGCAATGACATATCAGATTTTCACATATAGGAAACAATTAAGATAAGATTTTCACATTATGACATAATAAAGCTTAATAAAAGAACATTTTATCAGATTTCACATATCTAAACTTATGATTTCATACCTCAACATCCAACCAGCGGGAAGATAAGCTTGTTTGGCAGTCGTTCGAAGGGTGGCAACGTGGTTGGAGCTTGGTGGTAAAATAGAGAGATGGAGAGCTTTGGTTAGGAAAGCAAAATGTGAAAAATAGTCAAGGTTATAAAGGGTGAGGATTTACGCAGTAAAATAATTGTTTGGGAGGGAAAAGAAACTTTGGGCGGGGGGTGTTGGGCGGTAAAACTAAAAATGAGGAGGGAAACATAGATTTTATTCCTTTGGCTTTGGCAGGGGAAATTGATTTCGGATTTTTTGAGAGAACTGAAAATTTGTTGCTGATGCTAGTGCCTGGTGGGAGGGAAAATGAAATTTGGGTAGGAAACTTTTTTGGTAATTCGGGAGGGGAAATTTGGGCGGTTAAATGTGAAATATGTTTGGCGGGAGTTTAAACGAGTTTTAAGTGGTTTTGTGGAATTTTGGAAATCAATATCATGACCTGGCAGGATTGTAGCATTTTGTTTGGATTTTTGAGGGAATATATGATTGGCAATTTGCAGGAGTATATATTAATACTGCTATGAAATTTTATTTACCAAATTAAAATGGCGCGGTTCAGATTCGCGTCATGTACGAATAACATTTTTTTCACCAGGAGAAATAGCATTCTTTTAAAAAAACTTCAACTCATTAAAATAGTTTATTCTTCTATTCAGTTCCTAAATTAACACAAAAATTATGAAAAAATTATATGTTACTCAACAAGAAAATCGGGTGATGTTAAGTATTTTTTCGTAATTTACTGCACCCCTATATAATTTTAAAAATTGTCCAAGTCTTTAAATGCATTTTTGGGGCACCAGATAAACTTTTTTGCGATTTCGGCAATAAAAATCACCTTGATTCGACCACCGTGCTCAAAGTTATGGCACTTCGAATTTACCTATGTTACAATTTTTATCTTTCTCATACTGCGTCAAATCGCTGATTCCTTTGACTCATTGGAAAGATTCACGAGTCGTCATTCAAAAGATATTTTTTTCATCTTCATCTGACGTTTGTATATAAAGATATCATCTCTGAAAGACAAGATACACGTTTTCGCTCTACTACAAAAAATGGTTATCTTTGTTTAACTTTTTCGTCCAGCTTCAAAATTTGATTCTACAAATAAAATTCACATTTAATTTTTAACAAGTAAATAAATTAGCAAAAATAATTTATGAAAAACGATATTTACTAAAATGATTATATTGGATGATTATGTATAATTTTTTAGAAATTTAACAGCTCCTAAATTTGGCAGGAATTTTTTTGGTTAATTACAAAACAATAAACACCATTTAAAAAATATAACTATTCAGCGAAAAACTAGAAAATAGTAAAATTATATATCCCTTCGAAGGCGGCACATAGAGGTATATTATTTGAAAGAACGCTTTTTTCTAACTTGAAAATTTTTTAACAACTTTTCAGCCTAAAGAAAAGTGCATCTTTTCAAAAGAGACAAATCTAATTTCACACATAGCTTCTCAAAAAAATTATTTTAATAATTTTTTATTAAAATAATAATATTATAAAAATTAAATTCTTAGCTTTATATGACAGACCCCCTCCCCAAACCCTTTGCCCCCAAATTGCAACGTAGCTACACAAAACGCCATTTCTACCGGCCACCTTCAATTTGCCCCAAAGTCGATGCTGCTGTTCTATTTGTGAACTTCGATCTCACGCATTCATCGACCATCGCCAACAACCTCCTTTTCCGAGGTCTGCCTTCTATTGACGGTGCCAAATCTATGTGATCATCTTGCTCTTCGTGATCATTCATCTTAGCCTCCATGATCATTCTGCCTCCACGATCATTCTGCGTGCCTAAGGTATGAAAAAGCTAATCCCAAAGCTATGTTTATATACGTAGGATGCTAAAAGGATGGATAGAACTTGCATTTGTTATACATCTAGATCTCTGGCTGTTAGGAAAAGCTAGTTACAAATTTGTGCTTAGACATCTAGAATTGTATTTACCTTAAAGCTACATTTTTAGTTCTTATATATATATATTATATATATATATATATTACTAAATAGGGATGGACACAGAAGTTGGGTTCATTGTACAGATAGACTATCTACTGATTATATTACTGGAGTGGCTCATTTTTACAATTTGCCAAAAATCATTTAGGAGATCAAGCGAGTAGTCCTTGTCCATGCAAATTTTACCAGAATGTATTATGGCAAGAGTGGTCCAATGTTGATTTACACTTGTCTACATTTGGGTTTTCTGCCTTCCCCATAATGCCCCCCCCCCCCCCCTAATTTATGGTCATTTCACGGAGAAGAAAATTGTTATGCCACTACTTGCATGGAAGATAGTAATGGTAATGATGAGGATGATCAGATGTTACAAATGATAGAAGATGTTCATAGAGGTGCTTTAGCTGATTTTGGTACTCCTGACCAAAATCTAGAGCATATGGAGTCAAACGATGTTGCATATGATGGAGGTACTCAGAAGTTTGATGAATTGCTTAAGAATGTCGAGCAACCGGTGTTTCCTGGTTGCAAGGCTTCATTTTTGTCCATCCTTGTAAAGTTGCTTCACACAAAGGTATTATATCGATGGAGCAACAATTCATTCACTACTTTGCTTCAGATTTTAAATGATTTCTTACCTGAAGCACACTTAATGCCATCATCTTACTATGATGCTAAAAAGTTGCTAAGAGAGCTTGGATTAGGATGGGATCCCATACACGCATGCAGAAACGATTGTTTATTGTTTAGGAATTTAAAGGATAAAGATAAATGTCCAGAATGTAATGAGTCAAGATGGAAACATATCGAGGGTACAAGAAAAAAGGTTCCGCAGAAAGTTCTTCGACACTTCCCGTTAACACCAAGGCTACGACGATTGTTTTTATCTAGAAAGACAGCTTCAGATATGAAATGGCATAAAGAGAAACGAATCCCAAACGACAACATGCTCAGACATCTAGCAGATGCAATAGCTTGGAGAAATTTTGTTGAAACATATCCATTCTTAGCACAAGATCCTCGCAATGTGCGTCTCGGGTTAGCATCAGATGGGTTCAATCCATTTGGTGGCAAAAGCACCTCAAATAGTATGTGGCCTGTTGTACTCATGCCTTACAATTTGCCACCATGGAAATGCTTGAAAGACCCATTCTTCATAATGTCTTTATTGATCCCAGGCCCTACAACTGTCTATTTGGAACCGTTAATAGCTGAACTGAAGGAGCTATGGGAGAATGGAGTACAAGCATATGATGCAGTTTCGAATAGTATTTTTCGCCTTCGTGCTTCAGTTTTGTGGACGATAAATGACTTCCCAGCATATGGCGATTTATCTGGTTGGAGCACAAAATGATATCTTGCTTGTCCTATTTGCAATTCAGACACTTCTTCTGTTAGACTTAGATCAAAGATTGGATACATGGGACATAGAAGATTTTTATCTACGAATCATCATTGGCGAAATAATTTGAATTTCAATGGTGAAGTCGATAATCGACAACCACCGCACGAGTTGACTGGAGATGATATTTTAGTACAACAAGAAAGGCTACCAGTGATCAAAATTTGGTAAAGTAAAGAAAATAAGATGTGGAGTTGAGGAGCTCAATTGGACAAAGCGAAGCATATTCTTTCAACTTCCTTACTGGAAAAATCTTAAAATCCACAATCTCGATGTCATGCACATTGAAAAAAATATTTGTGACAATATTTTCGAAACTTTACTCAACATTGAGGGCAAGTCAAAAGACACGGACAAAGCTCGTATGGATTTAAAAGATTGGAATATACGAGCGGAGTTGCATCTTAGGCAAGATGGTGATAGACTTGTGAAGCCTGCAGCATGTTACAACTTATTGCCAAATGAGAGAAAGCGCTTTTGTGAGTTTCCCAAATCAGTCAAATTTCCTAACGGCTACACTGCCAACATTATCCGTTGTGTGAGCACAAAAGATGGTAAAGTTTATGGGTTGAAAAGCCATGATTGTTGGGAGGTCCGTGTTCGATTTTGTTTTCGGATTTATGTTTATATGCATGCTTGATTATGTATGTGGATAATTGCATGCACCCTTAGATTTCGCTTGCATGGCGTTTGTGCTTGTGTGACCGCGTCTTGGGCGGGCTAGCCTAGTAAGGGACCCGTCGTGTGAGTGCGCGTTTTCGAGTCGACCCGACCGAGTGCTGAAATCGTTTCTATTTTTGCTGATTTCAGGATTATCGGTCGACCGATTCCTATTTCGATCGACCGATCGGGTTAGGTAGAGTAGGTGAGGACTTGTTATTTGTGTTGTTTTGGGGTTTTTCCTTCATTTCTACCTGCGAGCTCGAGCTGTTGAAGCCCTAGGTAAGCCCCTTAGGTCCTCATCTCCTTTTCTTTGAATTTTCATACATTAAACTTGTTTTCCTCACTCTCCCGGTTCTCCTTTACGCGTAGATATCGATTTCTTACGTTTCGGTAGAGTATTGCGGTGAGGGCTGTGGATTCTATAATTTTTCGAGGTGAGCGGTTGACACCGAATGTGTATGTGATATGCTTGGAATGCTAGCATGTTTGTGGTGTAAATTGTGTGCTTAGTATGATGTATATATGATATTCATGCTATGCCAGGTTATAAACCCTAGATGTATGGTTTGTTGTTATGAGATCATGTTTTATATGTTTATATCATGCTCATATTCAATGGTATGCTAGCCATAGAAATTGTACTTCAATGGTTAGGTCATGTGTTGTCGCCAATGTTATGGAGATTGTGTGGATGTTACTAAATGTTGATGTTCATGCTAATGTGGTGTGATAATATGATTATGCGAGAATGTAGAGTAATGACTCTAGAGGCATTCGATTTGTGTGACCTAGGCTTAATCCAAAAGGGATGCCTTGTCTGCTTTGTGATTGTAAAACCGAGTGGGGTAAAATACCTTTGTGACACTCATATGATTTGGTGAGCCTGACTATGGGGCCTTGTGATGTTCGAAATTGGGTCGTTGAACCTCGAATTACGAAGCCTAGAACGGTTGAAAGGACACCCGGAGGGCTATGGCTCGGGGATGAGAAACGATTGGACCAATTAGAACGTAAGCACAATTAATGAATGATGCCTCTAGGGTGGTCGGTGAACGCGGTTTCAAGTCGCTCACTGGCCCGGGCGGCGGCTGCGAGTGCGAGGCTCGGTTGCATAACGCGTAAGGAGTCCGAGTAGCCCCCATTTTTACGCTGTGGGATCGCTATCACCGTGGTGTTCTGTAGTCGTACGGAATGACCGGCGGCGCGTACCAGGACCTTGGTAGCGTGGCGGATAGAGTTCGAATTGAGAGGACTATCTCGTTTTGCGAGAATGGGTTATAGGTTCCCTCGGTCACGGAAGACAGTCTCTAGTATGGGTCCGCTCTACTAGAATGAAAATATAAGAGGACTGACCTTAATTGGGGTTAGTGATACACGCTGACTTAACTAAAAAAATTATGCATAATTGGTTAGTCGGGTGGTATCATGTCATGATTGCAAAAACTTTGGATGCGTATGTGATTTGACGATTTACATCTTATGTTTATGATTTGTTACGTGTTGTATGTGTTTGTGGTGTCACATTAATGCTCCTGAGGAGAACGCAAATGTGCCGCTCACTGAGTCTTATTGACTCACTACTCTTATTGCCCTCTCTTTTTATATCCGTGCACAAAAGGTAAAGAGCTTGCGTAGGCGGTTAGCTTGTGAAGAAATTTCGGTATATTCTATAGAAGGTATACTTTTGGAATGGGCTAGGATGTAGTTATCACCTAGTGTACAAGTAGCCCTACACTTGTATATAATTAGTGTTATTTTGAAATGGAAGCATTAACCTACACTTGTTCTAGTCTTGTATCTTTTTGGAAATATTTTTAAAGTGTAAACTTGAAA
>MJHO01000611.1:21640-35768 GCA_002076135.1 Xerophyta viscosa | reverse complement strand
TGTTCCGTAACCTAATCCAGTAGCTGGTTTTCTGATATAAAAAACTACCTGGAGAAGCAGGAACTACCCATGGATAGGAAACTTGCCGAAGTAATTAAAAGAATAGCGGCCTGTTTCACCCTTATAAACGGACAGTTCTGTCGTATTACCTTCTCAGCCCCATATCTCAAGTGTGTAGACGAGGAGACCGCCAAGGTTGTCCTCCGAGACATACACGAGGAAATGTGCTCCAACCATGTTGGAGCAAGAACTCTCGCCAAGAAAGTCTTTGGACAAGGCGACTACTGGCCCACCGTTATGATGGACGCTGAGAAGTTCGTTCTCTCATGCATGCGGTGCCAAGAACACGCAAAGATCATCCACGTCCCCTTCGAACCAATATCCAACATCATATCGCCATGGCCATTCCTACAATAGGGCATGGACCTCGTAGGACCTCTCCCTCCTGTCTCAAGACAAAGACGATTCATAATTGTAGCGGTTGATTACTTCACGAAATGGGTTAAAGCAGAGCCATTGGCCACAATTACAGGAGCGTCTATCACCAAGTTCTTTAAGCAGTCCATTGTCTGTCACTTCAGAGTACCAAAATATCTCGTGTCTGACAACGGCAGTCAGTTCACCAGCCCAGAATTAAAGAAGCTTTGCCAAACACTCCATATCAAACAAAAGTTCGACTCCGTCTATCACCCGCAAGCCAACGGACAAGTGGAGAACGCCAATCAAACAATTCTGTAAGGTTTAAAGAAACGTTTAGAAGGGGCAAAAGGAAACTAGCCCGAGGTGCTCCCCACGGTCCTATGGGCATATCAAACCATCCACCGAACGACCATTGGAGAAACGCCCTTCGCGTTGACCTACGGAACTGAAGTCGTAACCCCCGTGGAGCTGGGCAACCCGACTTTTTGTGTTGAATATAGTGACGATTCATCTAACAGAGATCGCATTCTCAACAACCTCGACTTACTTGATGAGAAACAAGACAAGGCCCTAATCCGCGCACAAGCATACAAGCAGCAAATTTCTCACTATTACAACAGTCGTGTGAGATCCATGTCTTTCCGCGAAGGACAATTAGTAATGAGGAAACTCCAGCAACAGTCTGGGAAGCTCCGGCCAACTTGGGAAGGACCGTACAAAATCTCCGAGGTGCTTGGCAAAGGGGCTTATGTACTACAGGATATGGAGGGAAACGACATACCAAGAACGTGGAGCATGCTAAATCTCCGCGCCTACCATCAGTGATTTGTACATATTCGTCGTAAAAAAGTGAATAAAAGTTCTTTTGACAGCTTTCTCATTACGTTTTTCAACCAACAATCTCAAAAGGCCGCTCCTTCAGCTCCAGCCATGCGAAAACGGAATGATATCCAATCTCGGAACGCACTCCGTTACCGCTGGCTGGGGGGACGCTAAGGCCCGTCTGATAAAAACGTTAGATCTCGAAAGTCCGCTCCTTCAACTCCAGCCACGCGAAAACAGAACGATATCCGATCTCGGAACGCACTCTGTTACCGCTGGCTGGGGGGACGCTAAGGCCCGTCTGATAAAAATGTCAGATCTCAAAAGGCTGCTCCTTCAAATCCAGCCACACGAAAACGGAACGATATCCAATCGCAAAACACACTCCGTTACCGCTGGCTGGGGGGGACGCTAAGGCCCGTCTGATAAAAACGTCAGATCTCGAAAAGCCGCTCCTTCAACTCCAGCCACGCGAAGACGAAACGATATCCGATCGCTGAACGAACTCCGTTACCGCTGGCTTGGGAGGTACGCTAAGGCCCGTATGATAAAAATGTCAGATCTCGAAAGACCGCTCCTTCACTCTAGCCACACGAAAACGGATCGGTATCCGATCTCAGAATTCACTCCGTTACCGCTGGCTAGAGGGGGATGCTAAGCCCTGTCGGATAACGAAATGCGTGCGCCAAAACGGGATGATGTCTGAATCCGAACTACACTGTTACCTCCGGCAGGGTGGAGAAGACGCTAAGGAAAATTAAACAGCACAAGCACAATCTTACGAAACAAATTTCCAGCAAGTCTTGGTCTTTATTTCATTTGAATGACAAAAAAGTAAGATTACACGACAAGAAAAAAATTACGAAAAAGGAAGAAAACTTCAACATACGGTACTCCAAGCACCTAAGTCCCCAAACCTTTAATACCAATACATATCCGGTCATGGCTACCTCGCAGCGCAAGCCATCATATGGGGTTCTCTAGACGCGTGTTCAAGCTGCTACATAGAAGTTCGTTATCTGTAACAACGAAGACGCACAGCAGAACATTAAGCTAAAGAAGGCTTGAGAGATTAGATACTCTCATCCGGAGTACCCCAACACTTAGATACCCTCGCCCGAAGTATAAAAACACTCAAGAACTTCCGAAGACACATCGTCATCCTCCAACACACGAGAACTCTTTGAACAAGAACTCCCGTCAAATTGACAGAAATCCCCGGGCATCATGTGTGGGAGTCAACGGACTATACTCTGGAGTCATCGAACCTCGTAGAACACGATCCAATCGCTATCCAATCGCTCTTGCGTCTCTCTTAACTCCCTCTCCGAAAACATCGTGTAGAACGCGAGGAAGCAATCTCACAACGAGCGTCCACCAGAAGAGCATCACGGTGTCTGTCTGGACACCTTAAAGCCTCCAACCTCTCCCGAAGTCTCTGATTCTCCACCACAAGTAAACGATTTTCCCGGATTAATTCTAAAAGAAGTTCGGCGGTTACCCCGTTGGCCATAACAACTCCCCGACACTTATCTATTATCAAGAAGTCCGGAGAGTCACTCGAGAATAATGGAGCGAAAACACAAGTGGTAAAATGGAAGTTCTTGGCTCTCCCTTATAGGCAAACCTAAGGGCACAGTAAATGACTTTACACATTTCAGATCCTGATTGGAGACGCGTATATCATTCCATAAAATAATTCTTTTCACACCAAAAGGACGGGAGCGACTTGCCCCATAACGGAAAATGCTTCCCCACAAAAACATAGGAAGAAACTTTGTTACAGAATCACTACGAGGCCTATGGATAATCTCCCGGGACACTAGTCTCCCCTGGTCCAGACGGACTCCCTGCCTGGTCATCCTCGCTCTCCTCATCAGAAAAAGGAGGGAGCTCTTCGTCCCTTCTGGACCTGGCAGCCCGAACAACCTCCTCTTCATCCAAGATATCGAAAAACTTTTTATGCTCGTCGCTAAAACGTCGATGAAGCCTCCGCAACATCTCAAATTACAAATAATGATCATAGCAGACAGCGTGCGTGCTCCTATCGTCGTTGAAATCATCTGAAGCTAAGTAGTCCTCAACTGCTCTCTTCGGCGCCAGTCGTAGCTCTTTGTCCTTCGCTGCGAGTGCACTTCGAAGCTCCTCCAACTTGGCGTCCCTCTCCTTTAACGCCTGAGCCGGTTTAGCGTCCTCATTGTGAGTAAATTTGAGGTAAGACTCGTCGTTCTTCTGAGCTGTCTCGAGCTTTCCCTATGCGTCGTGGCAAGCTCGCCACGTTCCTTGGCTTCGTGAGTCGCCTCATCCCGTTCTCAGATGAGCTTCACCATCTTGGCCCGAATCTCGTCGGACTTCTCGAGAATCCTCTCCTTTCCCTTGACAACAGTAAATAATTGACCCAGAGAGGCCAACATCTGCAACCATGACGACACGTCGTTCAGCAAGAATGACTACAACGAAGGCAATTATATTTTTCCACTTACTGAGGCAATCTTCACGGAATCCTGCCTTAACGCAATGTCAACGGACGTCCCAGGAATCACGACCCTATCTTCGTCCGGGAGGCCCCTACAAATGAACTCCATTGCTGCCTCAGAGCTCTCCGTTATCCGGTCCTCCTTTTTTATTCTCTAGTCGGGGATATAGACGAGAGCAACTTCCTCCTCATGACGACCCGTTCGTCTCCTCTTCTTTTTATGGCGAGCGGGATGTGGCGAAGACGCCTGAATTTCACTAGAAGGAAAAACTCCAGATGAAGGTTCCCTTGGAACAACTCACGTTCGGGAAGTGAAGATGTGGGGATCGGCAAGAGCGCTCAGCTAGTACCTTGACCAAGTGCTGCTCGACCTCAGTGGCGGGATGCTCTACCCGCTGGCTGGACTGTCCCCTACTCTTTTTCGTAGCTACTTTGAACCGCCGGGGTTTGGCGATGTGAGGTCCCTAGGTTCGATTAGTTAGAATTGAGTTTATTTTGGATTTCGAGCTTGATCGAGGTTTAATTGATTGTTTGGGGTCTTGGTTTTTATTTGGATTGACTTGTATTTGATATGAAATTGATTTGGATTGATTTGGTTGTGTTTTGGGCCAATTTGGGCCCAATTTGAGTTGGACCCGGCCGACCGAGCCACATGGCTCGGCCCAGCCGAGCCCGTTTGCGACCGGGCGCGCAGGCGACCAAATGTCTTGCGTGCGACCCATTCGCCCCACCTCTCTCGCCCGCGTCTACTCTCTTTCTCTGTCTTTTTTTTTTTTTTTTCTTTTTTTTTTTTCTTTATTTTTTTTTTCTTTATCTTTTTTATCGCCGATCTCCCTCGCCTGCTCGCGTCGCCGCCCGTGCGCCGCGCCGCCCGCCGACGTCCGCGTCCACGTCCTCCTCGTCCGAATGCCGGCGCCACCGTCATCACTCCGCCGTCTCCTCTCGGATCTGCCGCCTCTCGCGCCCCGATCTCTCTCCGCGGAACCCTAATTTCGGCCGCCGAAGAAATCGTCGCCTCCGTCGCCGTCTTTCTTTCTCCGCGACTTCTCCGACGTCGTCTAAGCCACCACCGCACGTCGTCGCTGCCGATCGATGCGCCGACCGCCGGATCTCTCTCTCCCGATCTTTGGTCTATTGATGGCTGCGTCGCCGCCGCTCGTCATAGCTGCTCCTCCGACCAACGTCAGTTGCCGCCTCTTCCGTCTCATGAGCTCCTCGGCCGCCGTCAACTTCATCACCGCTGCTACAATAGCCGTCCGGCCGCCTTCGCCGAAGTCTCCGGCGAACTCGACCGCTCTGCCGCTTCGTCTCGACATCGTGAACTCGTTCGTGGGATCATTTTCGGAATAGCTTTGACGTTTACGCGTCGATCGGTAAACCCTAGAAAGTTTACATTCGGGTTAAGGTGAGTGCCCCTGCGGTCTCACTTATTTGATAGTAATCTTGCTAGGAAATTATAGTATGATGTTAGTAAACATGTCTGGATATGTCGGCATGATTGTGAACTATTGGATGCGATAGCATGTGTTTGAATTAATGATCATTTATTAGAAAAAGCATCTATTGAAATTATGTTAAGAAAATAACATATGACTAATTGGTCGAGATAAACATGTGTGTGACATTGTTGGATAGCACAAAATATGTGTTGTGTTTTAATGATTCATATGCTAAGTGTTTGGATCATGTATGTCTAGTGGTGTGTAACTAGTGTGACTATTTACATGCTAGATGTAATATTCATGTTTCGTGTTGTGTGACAAGATACCTTGCGTGTATTGTTACTGCCGTAGCAATTAGGGCTATGCGCTAGTTTATGCTCGGACGTGTTTGCGAATATTGCCGTTGTGCATGAACTTGACAAAGTCTAGTTATGCTTGTGAGTGAATGTTCTAGGGAAGCGTGCATTTGAAATGTTGATAGCCTTGCATCTATGAAAATCATAAAAAAGGAATTCGTTGATTGGCTTGCTTTATAGTGTGTCCTTGCATGGTTTGATAATGTGACCAGATGCTTGAATGATATTGTGTTGAATTTACCTACCTTATGATGCATTTGAGTTGATCGTTTTGATACAAGTGGTAGGTGTAAATATTTGTGTTATATGTTAACACTTGAATGCATTACTTTATCTTGTAATGTGTGTGAGCTTCGTACCTTATTGATAACATGCTTGTATGCTTCAGTCATGGATTGACGATAGTTGTCCATGCGATTTACAAGCTAAAATGATTTATAAACCATTTAGGTGAAATATGTTATAGGATGTGCTTGTGGGAAATCTGTTGAATGTCTCGATATTGCCCCATTGTTGTGTCGATTGGCATGTTATATTGTTGTTATGCCGTCGGGATGAGCATTTAGGGCTTCATGTTAGCTTATGCTCTCGGCGATGTTGCGAATATTATGTGATGTGTGGATGACATGTTACAGATATGCGTATGCCCGCGGAGCTGAATATTCTATATATGTGTCTAGATATATTCAAGATGGGAATTGATATAATGCAAAATGCATATATTGATCTATCTTGCCGATGTATGTGAGTTATTTACTCTTAGATATACATGTTGGAGATGTTATGATGTGTTTATAGGATAACACTTTTGAGGATTACTTTACTCCTTGGATACTGTAGTGGGTTGATGCCTTTGCTATACATATGGTAGAAGGTAATGTTTTATGTCCCTTGTAGGCTTGCTTTTCTATCTTCGCTGGGTATGTGGGTGTTTAGCTTTTGCAATTACTAGAGTTAGTATGGAGCTAACGACCTTTGCGTACTCATTGATAGACTTGAGTTGTGGGTTTATGTGAGTTGGTGCTCTAGCCGATACCTAGTATTTAAAAATCCGTCAGTGGACTTGACTTAAACCAGCAGCGTAGTGGTCCCACAACTGCCAGGTGGGCATTGCTTGGAGTGCGAGGCTCAGGGTTGCGCTATCCGGAGGGGGGTGGGCAGAGCGACTAAGTAGCACCTTACGGGACGCTGTTGGGAATCGCCCTTACTAGAGGTTGTGGTGCCCTTGAAGTGCACGTTTGTAGCGGCTTAAGAGACTACGACGCTTTTGGTATTGGGTGTAGATCGGAGGTGGTTCGTCCTGTGTGTGTGGCACGGGTGTAACATCTTCTGAGTTGTCCCATTTACCTAAATTTAGTCAGGTCTGTTTTAGACTTTTGGGTTGGCCGGGTGTAAACTAAAGTTGTTGTCGTCTCGAGAGTTGAGGGCGGTGTAACCCTTTGATTGTCCCGGTGCCGACGGTGTTGAAAAGGACTAACTTATGCGGCTAGATCACACTGACATAGAAAGAAATAGCATAACCTATTGGGTGGCGTAGTTATCTTTGTGTGATGTTATGTTGCATCTTATTGGCTATTTGTGTTTTGATGCTTCACTACTTGTGATAGCAATGGGATATATTGTTTATCGTTTGTCCTTTTTTTGGCAAATATAAATGAGTATGTTTATGCGTATGGTTATGTGGTCGTTTTTGTGTAAGTCCACTTTTGGTGGCAATGTTGTTTGTTGTGATGTGCATACAGACTTATGCTTAATGTGAAACGCTGCTATATTATTTTTGTTTACATGCTTATTTATGGATTTGTGAGATCATGCTTGTAGTGAGTTGTTTACTCCAGCATGTTGTGATAAATTGTTGTATGTTCATCTGTTGCTAGAAGATAATTAGAATATAACTCGTGTGCCTGGATTTATGCTACGCGTGCAAGTTGTATTGGCATATAGAAGTTTAATATACATGACTTCCATTTATATGCATATTTGCATCTGCATGTATGCCTTCTGTGCTTGCATGTGTTTGTTGTGTGGCCGCAACCCTGGTGGTTGCCTTCGCCAGGGTGGATCACTCACTGAGTATATTTTATATACTCACTACTTCTTCCCCTTAGTTCTTTGCAGGGTCTGTCGACGATCGTAGAGTGAGCACGGGGTTCAAAAGATGGTTTTGGGTTAAAATATGTAAATTTATTTATCTTCCGTTGTAATTTAATTAATTTGTAAATTTATTGTATTATTGAGAATTGGAAGTATTAGCTCATAACGTTTTGTCATTTAGTTTACTCAAAAAAAAAAAAATCCACCTTATTTTTCGTGACCCCCGGGGTACGGGGCGTCACAGGCGAGCTGCGCCAGAACCGCCTCTTCTACCCCTGCCCTTTTCCTTGGCTCCATCAACCCTCCGAAAAACCAGATCTCGTCAATAAGGCAAAAGAGGCAAGATATTACGAAGGACAAGCACAGTGGAGGCATATCGAATGACACGTCGGCCCGCGGACTAGTTGCCCTCACCATGTCATCCAGAATGCTCCCCGCCACGGATAATTGGCCTTGAAAAGTAAAACAAAATTCGATCCTCTAACTCTTTCAGTTCATCAGTAAATTCTGGCCTTTCCTTCAATGACCCTTCCAAATGGTCCGACCAACGATCCGTAAAACACCACTCCGGCCTCCTCCTTACGAAAAAAAAAGCCGTGGCGCCACTTGGGGAACGTCACTCCCTTCCCCTCTGTCTTCCTCTTAGCAGGATTCCTGTATTTTGTATTATAAAAGCCAGGGCCCTGATTCGAGGAAGACAAGGTGAACAGAAGCCTCCATAACTCAAGAGACAGTCTGGTCCTCGTATTAACACAAACAAACAAAAACACGAGGACATCCCTATACGAATTTGGTTCAAATGGCACGGGGTGACACCATAGTAAGTGAAAAACTGAACGTAAAATGGTAACAACGGCAAGCGGAGACCGGCCTTGAACATATCAAGGTGGAACAGGACCCAATATTTGCTCACATTAGTCATCCTCTCCGTTGGCTGGGCGACCCTGACTTCGTAATCGGAGGGTATGCCAAATTTCTCTCTACCACTGAACGAGCTGCTCCTCGGTAACCGAAGAGACAGCAGTGTGCGGATCAAAATCGGCGGAAGAACTCGTAACCCTTTATTCCGGTTAAACGAAGCCTCTGCCTGCGAGGCTCTCTCTCCCTTATGACCTCGATCTCCACCTTCGTCCACTAGCTCGCTCAGAGTGGCACTCATCCTATCCAAACGAAGCTGGTCTGCCACCTTGACTAATGAATTCTCCTTCCGGGATCACCCTATCCCCAGCAACATCGGGGGACGCGGGTTGCTCTCTGTATAGGAGAAACATAAGGGGTAGGGGGAGTGGAAACTACGAGGAGACATACCTTATCGACTCCGACACTCGAGAGTAAAAGAGGAAATCGAAAGACCTTTCTTCGCAAACTCCGACTCAAGGAAAGAACTTTCAACCACTGTGAAAACAAAAGAATGACCGCGAGCGCTACTTATAGCCATAGAGAACGACAGTCCTCTATATGGTAATTTTGTGTGTGAGTCGCTGCGTGACAGCTGTCATAAAGATGCAATCCCATTTCGTCTGTCGTTCGACACCTGTCCAGGAGCTGACCGATCATACCAAGAACCGACACGAGCAACAAGAACGAAGCGCATTCCGAAGTACGGAGTCGGCAAGAGGATTTTCCGACAAATGAGTCGACAAGACCCCCTCATTCGTCGGGGGGCAAATGATACGGTTTGAACTTTGGAAAACCCACACACAGACTGCTTTCCGTGAAAGACGCGAGAAGGATGCCATACGGGAGAGCTACGAAGTACCTGCTCGTTGAAGACGGATTACGACATCAACACTGAAGGATTATCAAATAGCCCATCAAGCATGAATAGCACGCCGTGCTGAGTATCCCGTGAAACTTGATGACAATAATACCCTCCGTAGAGGACACGTGGAGCGCTACAATAACTTTGCGGATAATCAACTATCATAATACCCCATTAATCTCTCTATAAATTCTCCACTTGTAATCCTAGAGAGGGACATGTTCTCTGGATATTCATAAAACTCTGTTTGTACTGAATACAACCGATATAGTGAATTTTTGGAGGCCTCGCTCCTCTCCGTGGTTTTTCACCCTTGATTGAGGGTTTTCCACGTTAAAAGGGATCTTGCCAATCTGTGTGTCTTATTTTAATTCATCCCCAACTCCGTGGTTACGAGCTCCCTTCTGCAATCATGATCAAGGCTGATACTCTGACATCATATATATTGTCCCAATCCTGGTGAGGAGAAACCCACCAACATCAGTTGTTAGACCCATGGCCATGAATATTTCCTAGAATAGTACATCTATTTCGCTCCAACCATCTACCAACACTCGTTGTATTTGTGCATCTGCCATGATTATCGAAATAAGAAGTGTATCATCATGAGGCAGAGAAACACCTACTAAGTCTTTGGGGCCGAAGGAGATTTTGGCTTCTGCGAGGTCCTCTATCCTTTTCTTTTTCGTTCAGATTTGGCAAATTTCTTTGCCAAATACTTTCTTCTCCCTCCTACTCATGTTTGAATAAAAGAGTCCGCCAAGGATGCAATGAACTCTTCGAATTGCCATCAATGATTGGGCCGAACACTCCTTCGCCGCCTGTCTGGTCTCCTCTCGGTCGGGAGAACGCTGTCTCTTGACTTCTTCGATTCGCTTGGGCGGTCTCCTCGGGCTTCTTAATCGTTGTCTTTCCGGACTGCATGTTCTCCATCTTGGGAGGCTTCGTACTCTTCCCCGTGAGTGATGTGGACTCAGCAACGCTCGCCGTCTCCAAACGGTCTCTTTCACTGTGCCTCTAATCCAGGAGGATCTGGCGTTATGAGTTATGGAGTATAGATACTTGTGGGCCTTAGCTAGGTCAAGGCTAAAGCTTAACCTTAGGAATACTTTAGAATTTTCTTAATTTTGCTAAATATCCAAATAGTGAGAATATTCTAGAATACTCTTGCTTTTGGTGATGTCTAACAAGTGAGAATACTCTAGAATTTTCTTGATTTTTGTAAATATCAAGGTTACTTGGCCAACAAGTAAGAATACTCTAGAGTCTAATCTGAGGTGTATATTTGGCTTGATCTAGGCCGTCCATTAGTCCCTAAGTTCACTATAAATAGAGGGGCCTTCTCATTTGTAGCCATCAAGAGTGGAGTGTAATCAAGAAGTTCTCTAAACTACTTCCATACTATTCAAGTCATCCTTTTTCAAGTATAGTCTCTATTACACCAATCCAAGCTCTTAAAGCTCTTTTCCTCCTCACCCAATCCTTAGATTCAAGAACCAAAGTAAGGTCCTACTAAGTCGTTTTGAGAGCTAAGTTACTTAGCCGAATACGATCTAGATCAAGTGGTATCAGAGCTAGGTCGGTTTCTCTTGGATCCATGAAGGTTGCATGGTAAAAGTCATCAAGATGGTGACACTACGCGATGGTAAAGAGGTTCCTGCATCTACGGGAGTCGAGACTACGCCTAGCGCAAATCCGAGTAATGTTGAAGCTTCACTAGAAGGCCGTATGAGTAGCATGGAGCGACAATCGCTGAGCTCACGGCAATGTTGAAGCAAGTGACCGCCAGAATGCTACTAACCACTCTAACCCGTGAGGAGCCTAGGCCGTCTGAACCAACCAGCCATCAGGTATGACTTATAATTCTTTGGGTGAATCCTCTCATGCTCCAAGTAGAACATGGAAAGAGCTAATGGTAAAAGAGGAATCACTGCATGAGACCTTGGGCCAAGGTTTATGGGGTTCTCTTAAAGTTGAAGCAAAAGTGGACTTGCCAACTTACGCAGGTGAGTAAGACGGTGATAAGCTTGATGCTTGGATTGACCAACTTGAGACATACTTTGCTCTTTAATGTTTTAATTATTTACAACGAGTTACCTTCGTGAGAGTAAAGTTGACATCCCATGCATTAATTTGGTGGAACGCGTATATGCGTTCCCACAACATTAGAAATATGACATGGGATGGTTTCAAAGCTCTCATAAAAAGATAATTCTATCCTATGGGGTTATTTGAAGAAAGATGGAGAAAATGGCAGTACTTTAGATAAGGTTGGGAATACACGGGGAAGAGTATACAACGAAATTTATGAAAAGAGCTCTTATACTATGTATAGCCCTTGATGACCCTGATGTTTTTCGCAAGTATTTGAGTGGCTTGCAAGATGACATAAGGGAGCAACTTGAAAGTATAACATCCTCGATATTGACGATGCTTGTCGAAAAGTCACTATTCTAGAAAGGACGTTACATCCTAAGAAATATCAAAAGAAGAAGGTTCCCCAAGAAAATTCCATAAAAAAAATGCAAAGCAGTAATCCATCTAAAAATGGGAAAGGTACAAAAGAAGCTAACAAAAAAAAAAGCAGAAATGAGAGTGGTACCATTTGTGATCGTGAGGGTACTCAATTAAGTTTGGAAGCTACACCCGGAGCTTTCATCGAAGAACTTAAGAACATACTGACAACGCAAGGGCAACACATTAATCATAACGTCCGAAGAAGAGCAAGGAGGTACCAATCTTGAGGAAGTCCTATAACTAGACCCAACGGTTGCTTTGATGGTATGGGGTCTCCAAGTGCAAAGGAAGCTGGAGCCTCAAGTATCTCAGACCGAGGAGAATCAAGGAGTCCGACAAAAGGAGCGGTCCAATAATGAAGAACGTAAAGCTCTCTTTCACCTCAAAATCCAAATTAAGCAGAGCGTGGTAGACGCCATTATCGATCCTGGATCGGAAAAGAACCTTATCTCCGAAGGATTGGTGCGAAAGCTTGGATTGGAGACAAAACCTCATCCACATCCCTATTCGATTGGCTGGATCAAGGACAAGATCGAGTTGAAGATGCAAGAACAATGCACCTTTAAGTTTGCAATCACAAGTAAGTACGTTGATGAAATTACTTGTGAAGTCGTTCCACTTGACATATGCCAGGTAATATTTGGAAGTCCCTATGTATGGGATCGAGATGGAGTATTCTACCGACGCCAGCAGAGATATTGTTTTATTAAAAGCGGAGAGAGATTCTACGTCAAAGCTAGTAAGCCAGATATTAAAATTACTACAGCTGGACAAGTAAAGGAAGTTGGTGAACCTTCAAGTGCAATAGTACGTGATCGATGCTTTTGCTAGGAAGAGGAAGAACAAATTCTTAGCGTGGATTGTGCTCTCAAAAGACCTTACTACGAGCAAGGGTGAAGCTTAGTAGACTGATGCGACAATTTGCTGGATATTTTGAAGAACTCAGGGGTACATCCGCATCATTTCATTGAACATGGATTCAGCTTATGGATGGTGAGCCTCTTCCTAATCTAAGTCTTTATCGTTACTCACCTTTAGAAAGTGAGGAAATCAAGAAGCGGAGTTTTTGAGCGGAGCTACTTGAGAAGGGTAATTAATTCAGCTAGTTCCTCTTCTTGTGGATCACCGATTGTGATGGTTCCTAAGAAAGATGGAGGATGGCAGATGTGTATCGATTACCGAGCTATTAATCGCATCACAGTAAAGAATCGATACCCCCCTCCCCCGCATTGAAGATTTGATGGACCAACTCCAGTCGGTTGTCTACTTCACAAAACTTGACTTAGAATCGGGCTATCATCAAGTTCGGATTCATGCCGAGGATACATGGAAAACGGCGTTCAAAACCAAGCAAGGCCTATATGAATGGTTATGCATTTTAGCCTATGCAATGCTCCCAGCAACCTTTATGAGGCTATGAATGAGGTAAAGAGGCCCATATATTAATGATTTGGTTATCGTTATTTGACGATATTTTGATCTATAGTCGAGAAATGGTCCGATATTTGGGAGCATTTAGAAAGGTGTTTGCAGCATCTGGATGATAACGGCCTCAAACTTAACTTAAAAAAATGTGAAGTGGGAAGGACTTCTCTTGTATATCTAGGCTTTGTTGTGGGCCATGGTGAGTTGAAGATTGACCCACAAAAAGTCCAGGCCATCCTTGATTGGAAGCAACCCACAAATGTGACGGAGGTTCGAAGTTTTGTGGGTGCTTGCCAATATGTGCGAAAGTTCATTAAAAACTTCTCTTATATAGCTGCCCCTCTTCACCAACTCACTAAAGTAGGACAAAAATTCTATTGGGGACCCAAGCAAGAAGAAGCCTATCAAAATTTGAAGAAGGCTATTACAGAAGCTCCTGTCCTTACTTTACCAAACCTTCAAAAACCATTCGAACTTGATGTCGATGCTTCAGCCTATGCTATGGGTGCAGTTCTTATGCAAGATGGAAGGCCCATAGCCTATCATTCGGAAATGCTTCAAGGAGCACAACTCTATTATCCCATATATGACAAAGAGTTATATGCTCTTCATCAGGCAGTAAAACACTAGCGACAATATATCCTAGGAAAGAAAACTATACTACACAATGACCACCAGCCCTTGAAGTTTCTACAAACTAAGTCAAAACTCCAGCAGGCTCGACATATGAAATGGATGTCCTACTTACAACAGTTCAACCTGGTGATCAAGTATAAAAAGAGCAAGATTAAACAAGATTAAACAAGCTCTACAA
>MJHO01000611.1:0-20849 GCA_002076135.1 Xerophyta viscosa | reverse complement strand
GAACCGCGGCCAGGGAGGAGGTGGATCGTCAGCGGTGACGTGCACGCCAGCGTGAGGCGAACGGTGACCGGGAGGCGCACGGGCGGCGACGCGGACGCGGGCGAACGAACGAGCGAGACGCGGGCGCGAGAGAGGGAGAGAGAGAGGCGAGCGCGAGCGAGAGAAGGGAGGGACTGGCGACTGGCTCGGGCGCGTGGGCTCGAGCCTAAGGGCTGGGCCGAGCCACGTGGCTCGGTCGGCCGGGTCCAACGCAGATCGGGCCCAAATTGGCCCAAAACACAACCAAATTCCAAATCAATTTCAAATCAAATACATATCAATCCAAATACAAATCAAGCACCCAAATAGTCAATTACACTCTCGATCGAACGTAATTAACCCGAAAATAAATTCGATTCTAACTAATCGAACACAGGGACCTCACATCCCTCCCCACTTAAAGGATTTGGTCTCCCAAATCTAAACTAACGCGCCCTACGCGCAAAGTCAAACACGACAAAGAGGAAAGCAATAACGCTCTCGTCGAAATCCAAACACACGTACCCTAGAACAGTAGGAGCACTCAAAACTTAATTTCACGCCGAAAATCACCGAAAATTTCGGCAGAGTCTTTCCTGTATTTCTAGGGCCCCAAATCTAAACAATAATCTAACGAGCTACCTGCTCGCAACACATCCACAAAAGAAAAGAAAAAGGGGCCACACGCCTAACAATACATTCACAAAGGGCTACCTGCCCAGCAAACATAAACAAAAGGGCTACCTGCCCACCAAAGAAGAGATAACTCACCTCAAATTAGGTTTTTACCTCTCCACCAAGCCAGCAACAACGAGACTAAGTGTCCAGTCGAACACCTGCTCCAAACAATAGTCAGAAACAAATGCAACATAGCATTTTCAATCCGTTAAAGCAACCAAAAGTTTTAAATGGATCTCCCTCGTCGGTGTACGGCCGGTGGACTCGCCAAGACACGGCGACCTTCTTGGGTTCATCCTCCCGGTCCTGCCTCCCCACACATCGGGGCGCGTACAAGCGACAGGGTTACTCCAAAACCATTTCAACTCAAACAAATCCAAGTTCTTAAATCAAATTTTTCGAAAGATATGAAGAAACCATCGGAAAGTCCTTAACTCATTCCGATCAACAAATCAATCGTATCAATCCCAACAAAGCTCATTTAAGCCAAAGAACTTGAAGATCTGAAATAGCTAACCAAAACTTTTACGAAATGGTTTTAAATAACTTGTTTGAAAATGATTTCCAATTTCCAACTGACATTTCCAAATAACATTTTCTTTTCAAAATTTCTTTGAAAACCTTAAGCAAAAAGGAAATCAATGAAAGTTAAACATTTTCCGATCTTTTGGAACGAACATTTCGAAAATCTATTTTGAATTAAAAGAAATCGAAGAAGACAAATTATTTTATAAGGAATATTTATCCGAATCAAGTTTGAGCAAAGATTCCTCGACAAACATCTGCGAGGGACAGACTCTATCACAGGATCACTCGTATTTGTCCCCAGAACCACCGCAACCAATCCCTCACATTGGTTAGCGCCGTTTCTCTGGACATCTACGGCTCAAACCAAACCGAACTAAAACAAATAGTGTTGAAGCAAATCAAACAAGTACCTTTTGTTCGAAAATGTTGCTTTAACAAGAACAACCAAAAGACGAGTAAAATTCTTTATATAAATCACTTAAACACTCAAAATTTTCACCTTTAAAAGACACGAGTAAAACTCGAATCAGATCCAGATACATTCAATTTTGGCATCAACATTTTTGAAATGCCAAGCTCATGCAAGCAAATCAAAGCGGCGTGGTATCGCGTATGGTTATGCTTAACCGAACAACAAATCACAACGCCAGATATCACCCCCAATATCGGCTTACATACAATTCCAAGATTCAACCAAATAGCTTCTTGATGCAAAGCATTCACAATAAGCAAATCAACCAACATACGTCAAATGCAAATTATCAAGCATTCTAACGCACGCAACCATATCAAATCAACGCTTTTAACCAAACCATTCACAGGCACACAACATATTGCAACTCGGTCCGTAGCACCTCGCTACCCGAGTGCAACCACAACAAACGACTTTCACATGGCCCAAGTCAAGCAATCACGGGTGAGGTGCAAATAACTATGGACCTCCCCACTTAGAGCATGCATAGCACAAAAATAAACAAGCAATCAAGTTCACTCACCAAGCAACATATATTAGTCGCGAAGTTACGATTGCCTATCTCTCCACACATTCCCATACCCATGGAACCTAATATTGGAAGTACTAAGTCATAACCTTGCTTCTGATATCAACTGTGACGCCCCGTACCCCGAGGGTCACGGAAAACAAGGTGTATTTTTTTTTTGAAGAATAGACTAAAAATAAGACGTTATGAGCTAGTACTTCCAATTCTCAATAATACAATAGATTTACAAATTAATTAAGTTACATAGCGGAAGATAAATAACTTTACATATTTAAACCCAAAATCATCTTCTGTACCCCGTTGATCCGCACGCCCTCTAAGCCTCAAGGATGGGCCAGAGTGCTCGAATGCTAATTAGAAGATCTAGGAAGAAGAACAAGAAGAAACTAGACGAAATGTTTAAGTGGAAAGAGTGCTCGGCCTTGCCTCATACATCCGAGTACTAACAACCAAAACCACTTACAAAATCTCTAGTGTACCACACAACCCGTGGCCTACTAGACTATATTGCTTGGACACCCCCAAGCCCTTTGACAAACCGGTCAAAGGACATTTACAAAACAATAACACATGTAGTGAAGAGAATTGAAGACAATGACCCTTGGCTTATCCCACGACCGCGCCCCTTGATCTAGCATCGGCTCCACGAACGCGCGTCCCTTGGCCTGGGCACGCCCACACGTCCACGCCCCTTGGCCTGGCCACGTCCTCACGTCCGCGCCCCTTGGCCTGGGCGTCCATTCGCTTAGCCATGCCAGCCCTGAGTCTGGTCCTCGCCCGCGCCCACGCATGCACCCGCGCACAAGCCTAGCCTGCTCAGCTCCTCGCCCGCAGCTCCGCTAAGCTTGAACCCTTTGGTCATACGCGCCCCACACGCGCTTGCACACCCTAGCCTTCCACCCACAACTCTCCGTGCGCCCGCACCAGTCAGGTCCACCAGCTCGGTGCTTGGCGCCTAGTCATTTGCAACCAAACCCTTGTGTCTTACAACTCTGACCCAAGAGCCTCCTGGATCAAGCGCTCCCCCATTACTGTATCATTGCTCCGCAATGAGTCCCCTAGAACTCCAAATGAGGAAAAGCCTTGCGGCCTTCCTCCAAAGTAAACCATTTAGACTTAGAGGGTAGGGTCCCTCTTAGTCCTATCCGAAACCTCAGCTGCTCCCCACTCCTTGTAGTAACGACCTTCCTCTCCACAATGCTGATCTTGGCTAAGGGATCCTCTCGGCCCAAATCCAATTCATCCATGGAAGGCAATGCTAAAGGTTGGTCTTCATCTAACATGGAAGGCTCGAACAACTTGAGCTTCTCCGCATTCACCACCGAATATATGTTCATGTATGGTGGCAAGTCCAATTGAAAAGCATTGTCACCATGCTTCTTAAGTATCTTGAATGGGCTATAACGCAAAGCCTTGAGCTTGCATCCTTCCCCCTTGAAATGCTCCTTGCCGAGGTGCAACCACACCTTGTCCCCGACTTGGAACGTGCATGGAACCCGCGCTCGGTCATGCCGTGCCTTGTACTTCTCTTGAGTCCTCTTGAGTCTTGTCTCCACCTCCCCATGCACCTTGCATATATGTTCTAGAAACTTGCGCGCCTTGCTAGCCTCGCTTGTCTCCTTCAATGTATCATGCTCGGGTTGGCTAGAGAATGCCAAATCAAAAGGCCCTTGAGGTGTATACCCAAGGCATACCTCAAATGGAGCTTGTGCCGTGGAGGCAAGCTCAACGTAAGGCAAGCTCTCGTCCCATGACTTTGGATGCTTGGCATTGTACCCCCCTCAACAAATGCACCAAGGTGCGGTTAACCACCTCGGTTTGGCCGTCTGTTTGAGGATTGAATGCCGTGCTTCGGTTGAGCTTGGTGTCCATCAAGCCCCATAGTGTCTTCCAGAACTTCCCAAGGAAGCGGCTATCCCTATCCGAGATGATGGATGAGGGCAAGACGAAATGTCTCCACACGTGCTCGAAGAATAGCCTGGCCGTCTCCTCGCCCGTGATTGATTTCTTGCATGGCACCAAGCCAGATCATCTTGCTAAACCTGTCAACAACAAATAAAAATATAGTCATGACCCCTCCCTAGTGCTCGGCAAAGCCTTCCCATTGAATCCATGGATACCACTCCCAGGCCGGCTAGGTTACGGTAGTGACTGTAGAAGCCCCGTCTTCCTATTGCCGGGTTTAGACATTAACAACAAAGGGTGCAACCCTACAAACTTCTCTACGTCCCCGCACATGCGTGGCCAATAGAGATATCTCTCTAAATTCTTCAACGTCTTCTCCACGCCGAAATGTCCAGCCACCTTGGACAATGTGTGCCTCTCGAATCTACCTCACTCGATCAGCCCCTCGTGGCACACACAATCTGTTACCACGGTAGAGTAGGCCTTGGCGCCATTCCAACGGATGCCCATACAACCCCGCACGCCCCTCGGCCGAAGTCCTCCGCGCCACAGCGCCCTCTGCGTCGCGCCCAAGGCCCCTTCGCCCGCGCCTGCGCCCGCTGCGCCCGAGTTGCTATCCGCGCCCGCCACGCCTTGGCTTGTCCAGCCCTTCAAATCTTCATCTAACGCATACAGCGGCCCATACTCCACATGAGCCATTGGAAGCACCTGCATTTACCACCCCGCATAAAAGCGCGAGGCACTTCTGTCGATGCGGCCTTGATAGCATATCAGCCAACTTATTCGTCACCCCCTTCTTGTACTTGATCACAAGGTTGAATTGTTGGAGATAGGCCATCCACTTCATCTGCCGTGCTTGCTGTAGCTTAGATTGTGTTTGCAAGTATTGCAACGGCCTATGATCCGTATGCAACACCGTCTCCTTCCCCAAAATGAGTGCCTCCAATGCTTCACCGCTTGATGCAAGGCGTACAACTCTTTGTCATATGTAGGGTAGTTTTGTTGTGCGCCTTGGAACGTCTCACTGTGGTAAGCCACTGGTCTTCCATCTTGGAAAAGGACCGCCCCCATGGCATGACCCGATGCATCACATTCCAACTCGAATGGCCGTTGGAGATTTGGCAATGCTAACACCGGGGCCGTTGTGATCTTCCTCTTCAACAGCTTGAACGCCTCTTCATGTGCCTCCGTCCACACGAACTTTGCGCTCGCCTTAGTCAATCCATGCAGTGGGGCCGCACTTGTGGAAGTCCTAATGAACTTGCGGACGTATTGGCACGCCCCCACGAAGCTTCGCACATCCGTCACGTTCCTCGGCCTTGGCCACTCCAATATGACCCGCACCTTACTTGGGTCAATCTTGAGCGCGCCATCCCCCACCACAAAGCCTAAATACACGAGGTTGAGCCTCCCCACCTCGAACTTTTTCAAATTTAACTTGAGGCCGTGCTCCTCAAGTACGGCAAACACCTTGCCTAGATGCTCCATGTGACTAGTCCAATCCTGACTAAAAATAAGGATATCATCTAAATACACAATAACAAAATCATCAATAAAAGGCCTAAGAACATAGTTCATTAACCGCATGAACATGGCCGGGGCATTGCACAACCCAAAGGGCATCACCAACCACTCGAAGAGCCCTTACTTGGTCTTGTACGCCGTCTTCCACGTATCCTCCTCGGTCACCCTTACTTGATGATATCCAGATTTGAGGTCCAACTTGGTGAAGTACTTGGCGGATTGGAGCTAGTCAATCAAGTCTTTTATCCTTGGCAAAGGATACCTATTCTTCACCGTGATCTTGTTCAAGGCTCGATAGTCCACGCACATTCTCCACCCTCCATCCTTCTTTGGCACCATCACAATTGGGGATCCGCACGGTGAGCTGCTCGGCTTAATCACCCCTTGCTCCATGAGCTCTTGCACTTGGCGCTTGATTTCCTCGCTCTCCAACAATGAGTGGCGGTATAGACATGTATTAGGCAAAGGCACCCCCTCCACCAACGTGATGCCATGCTCCACCTCTCGGCACGGGGGTTGCCCGCGCGGCTCAGAAAATAGCAAGCCAAACCTCCTTATAAGCGCAACCACCTCTTGCCTTTGCTCCTTAGTTAGGTGCCCCGAGACCACCTCCTCCAAGGCTTGCTCTGGCCGAGCCTCCCGCACCATCAGCATCCATGCGCGCCCGCCCGCATTCACCATGCGCTTGGCTTGCGCGACCGTGGCAAGTTGTGTTGCCTCGGCGCCCGAGGTTCCCTCTAGCACGTACGTTTGTCCCTTCTTCATGAGCACGTACTGTTGCGCCCTCTTGTAGTAAATAGCATCCCTATCCCAGAGGTAGGGGTTACCCAAAATAACTTGGCAAATGTCAAGGGGTACTACCTCACATAATACCTCGTCAATAAACTTCGCCGTCACCGCGAACTTGAATTTGCATTGTTTGGTGATCTTCATCTCCGTGTCCTTCTTGAGCCACCCCAAGGCGTAAGGACTTGGATGCGGGGTAGTCACCAACCCCAACATCTGCACTAGGCTCTCCGAGATGAGGTTCTTTTGACTCCCGGGATCAGTGATGGCCTCCACTAGGCTTTGCTTCACTTGTATCCGGAGTTGGAAGAGCTCCTCACGCTCCTTTGTGCCCTTGCATGGCTCGGCCTCCACCGCCTTGCCCTTGCCACTCACGGCCTCCTCGTTGGCTCACGTGGCGCGCACCGTCAACGCGAGCGTTGGGTTCGCCCCATGCATGACCAAGGGCGCGCCATCCGCGCCTGCGTCTGCGGTTGCTACCAGCGTCGCCTTACCTTTGTCACCCTTCTTCTTCTTTGGCGCCAACTCGGGATGTAGCTTCCAACAGCTCTTCTTGATGTGGCCCTTCTTCTTACAATGATCACAAATAGTATCCTTGTACTTGGCCCCATCCGTAGCCCCCCCGGTTGCACCACCTTGGGCCGCTCCTTGCTTGCTCTTGCCCTGGCCCTTGCCCTTGCCCGCACCCGTGCCTTGTTTGACAATTTCGAAAAAAATATCAAATAATATGTCAGAATGATGATTAAAATTTTAATTATTATTTTGATATATTATTTAATTTTTTTTAAAAAAAATATTCAATTAAAAAATTATAAATCAAATCAAAATCTACAATTTTGTAGTTCAAAATTTTTCGTAAAAATACTTAAAAATATATCAAATTAGCCGACGAAAAGTTTATATAGTATCTCAAAATAGATACTAAATATGATGGACAGCGAGAATCACAGCCGCACTGATCGGTCGCAGACGATCCGCGTCCTATATATTTAGATTACCTAAATCCTAATCATCATTGTAACAATAACACAGAGTTTGAGTATCTCATCTGAGCAGCTGCGTCGAACTTGCGCTCTTTGACCAAAAACCATCCTCTGGGTTAGTCGAACTTGCGCTCTTTTACTTTAATTATTATATCGACCATGAAAAACCATCCTCTCTCTCTCCCTCTCCGGTCGTCCTCACCTCCCAAATCACTCCATCGATCCATCATCTGGACTTAATTGATCAGGATCCATTGGAGTGGCTCGGCTGCACGTTGACGACGCCTCGGTCACCTCCTGACTATGATGCTCGCCGGCGGCCCTACCTCCGCCCAGGATGACGGATCCTCTTGCTCGCTGTCTACGACTACGGCCGCCAGAGGCAAAAGTTCTTGGCCGCCAGGCTTCCGCTTCCACCCGACGGACGAGGAGCTGGTCCTCTACTACCTCAAGAGAAAGATCCGCCGACGCCGCTTCAGACTTCCTATGATCGCTGACCTCGACGTCTACAAACTCGACCCCTGGGAACTCCCTGGTAACTACTCACTTTTATCCCCACCACAGGATTGTTTGGTTGATTTAAATATTATTTTTTTCTGGTGTTTTTAATTATATGATCCTAGTTCTTGTATGCTTTTCACATGAAAAAGAATTAAGTGATTGATTTAGAACTAGTGCTATTTTAATCATACATTAAACTAAATAGTTTCACAGATTTCTGTCAATTTCTTCTATGATCAAGTGCAAATGCTTTGCAACTCTTTCATGCAATTGTCTATTATCTAGCTTCTTTTGGGAAAAAAGGAGAGGGAATTTAACTTGTTGGACAATGACATGCAGATAGTATCACTCATAGGCATGTTCGAAAATGGATTTATTAGTATACATACTGTCTCCTACTAAAATGGAAATTTTCGGGTTTGCTCCAGTCTAAATTCACAAATGATATCCATGGTATGAAAACAGTTGCTATAATAGCTAATATCCAAGCGTTTGGTGTTTGCAGATAGATCGCTACTGAGGACTGGTGACAAGCAGTGGTACTTCTTTAGCCCTAGAGACAAGAAGTACCCGAATGGTTCAAGGTCCAATCGAACTACAAGGCATGGTTATTGGAAGGCCACAGGCAAAGATAGAACCATAACTCACAACTCTAGGGCTGTTGGGAACAAGAAGACCCTTGTCTACTACCACGGGCGTGCTCCAAAGGGGACCCGCACAGACTGGGTCATGCACGAATATACAATGGACGAGCAGGAGGTTAGAATCTACAACAATGTAGAGGTATGTGGTAACATCATCAACTAATCGCTACCTTCCTTCCATCTTTGTCATTTGCTATGTTTAGTTATCTAATGTTCTAACTTACGATTAATGCCCTCTGCAGGACTGTTATGCACTGTATAAAGCTTTCAGGAAGAGTGGGCCTGGCCCCAAGAATGGGGAGGATTATGGTGCACCATTCAGAGAAGAGGAGTGGGATGATGACGACAATGATGGAGAGTGTAGAGCGAATAGCCAGAGAGAGCAGGATGGCACGAAGGAGCAGAGTTTAAAGGCTGCTACTGAGCCTGCTAGGCCAAACATGGGCCAGAACACTCATCCGCTAAGTGACTTGGAGGATTTCTTAATTGGATTAACAAATGACCGGGACATGGTTCTGCAACCAACTGAAGCTTCTGAACCTGTTTCTGAGGTACGTTGAATCTTGCACTGTACTCCTCTGTTCCTAGTCTTCTTACGGACTGTACATACAACCAGATGTTTGCTTCATATATTAGTCAAATAAAACCTAAAGTTCTAATCTTCAGTACCTTCTAATGTCGCTGTTGTTGTTTTTCTTCCCTTCTAATGTTCTAATCTGAGGTACCTTCAGTACCACAAGTTCCTTTTCTTTTATTTTGGTCGATCCTTTTTAAGGACCGTGAATTCCCTTAATGGCTTCTCTATTTTTGATCAATTAACTGACTGTTCTTTCCATGCAGGTTGATTACAATCAAGATGTAATAAGGTCTGTGCGATTTAGTTCAGAAGGAACTTGTGGTAAGCAGCAGGAAGATTGGTATAAGCTGGGCCATATTGAGGAGACTTTACAGGTTGAACAATTGTGTGCTGCTGAACTTGCCCCTGTTGATGTGTCTGAGACAATGTCCTTCAATGGCATCGATCATGTTGAAAAAATGAATGGTGAAGACTTTCTGCAGCTTGAAGATTTAATTTATCCAGAAACTGAGGTACAGAGCTCAGGCAGTGCCTTCTGCATGGGCCAAGTTCTTGATGGTAGCAATGCATTGGGCGACTTTGATGACTATTTTGATGCATCCATGTTCCTACGTGAAGCCATGGGACCTCTTGATGTATCTGTGCCTAATTCATACTGTGGTGATTTGGCTGAAGATGACACCCAAAACCATTCTTGGCATGCAACTGCTGAGCTATGGACACAAGATCTGGCTTTCCATGAATCTCCATCTGTGGTGCCAAACCAACGGATGAACTCATTATCCCCAGGTGAATAATCAATCTCCTAAAGCTGCTCAGCCTTTTCAAGTAGTTTGCTTTCTCTTATATATGTATGTTGCATTGAACTGTTCAGATGTGGCCATAGCTAATACTGCTCAAGGTCAACAACCTCAAGAACTGCTACTCCTTGAGGATGACGAATCAGAGTCTTGGTTTAGCTCAGTGCTTTCAGCTTTGTTAGATTCTGTCCCAATTCGTCCTGCATTGGCATCTGAGAATGCCCTTATAACTCGAGCACTCGTACGAGTGTCTAGCTTTGGAGCGGGAAAAAGAGGTAGCAATGACGTGGTAGCAAATGGCGGCACTGCCATGAGAAGAAGGGGAGGTACCAACATTCGTGGCTTTCTCTTTGTTTCTTTCTTGGTTGGATTGGGTGCAATCATGTGGGTCGTAACAATTGGCGCTGCAGTAAAAGTTTTCAGAGGCTTATGGAGCAGATTCGTTTCTTCATAGTATATCCCTACGTCATTTGTAGCTACATGATCAGTAGCTTTAATTGATAATAGATTCTTGAAGAAGTGTATGTACATTCAGTCTAATTTCTATTGGTGAATATTATGTTTCACATAAAAGTACGAACAATTCAATATTTGCTATTGAGATCAAACATGTTGAAATGTGTCTGGCTCTGAATTTACTTCGGTCTCACTTTCTTGTAAGGACTGCCACTATTTTCCTATCAACTAAGATGTATCGACTAGCATGATCTGTGGTCTTAGATCTCTCTCGCTATATTTCTTTTGAATGAGTTGCTATCTTTCAAAATTACTGAAAAACACAAGCAGATGCTCTGCTCTTAGGTTATCCTATATTTTGTTGATAGACGATTGTATTCTTGATCCGATGCTGTGTGCCTTTTCTTGGACCGATCAGTGAGTAAAAACTTCGGACTTAGTTGACATTGCTTGTGAGTATAGTCTCCCGTCTGTGGGTCAGATGGTGTGGCCTCTCAAAATGGTAGGTGGTGGTTTCGAACCCCACAAACGTTGAAATGGAGAATAGGTGATTCGACACGTTTACGGCTGAATTTGCTAAACTGATGGCAAGATAACTTTCAGTGCTTTATATCTATTTGTGATAACTTTAGACCGACGTTTTACTTTCTGACCAGTTCTAGGTCCAATACAGACTGGAGAGTTCGACTAGAAAATAATACTAAATGTAATAATTTGACATCTGTCGGAAATGTTTGTCTTGTTACCTAAAATAATCCAGTATGGACTCATACTTGTCATAATTTTCAAAACATTTTCAGATCTCGAAAAAATTCATTTCTCATTGCAGCGAACAGTGTAATAAACTTGTGAGTGATCAATCATAAATTATCTATTTCACCAATTAAGCGACGGGTCAAGGAAGCTCCGTCCCATCTTATCTAAACTAGAACAAGGACTTCAAAGTTCCAAAAATAGTTGCCCGACTTATGTTTGCACTAACATTAACTCGAATAACTAAGTTGTACAACATACTACAAATTTATCAACCAAAGTGTTATCTTTGATTAAAGGAGCTCCATAGAACGTAGAGCATTTAAATTTAATACAGGTAATGTCTTATCTAAAAAAAAAATAAATAACGGACCTTTAAAATCTTTACACAATACTATGATTGAGGAATGTTAGCAATCTTAATCTTCTGAGGAAGTATGGCGTAGGTTACTTAATCGCGGTAAAAATGCTGTAGGAGCAACGACCTAGCTCTGTTAATGGCGACCAAGCAGAGGCAAACGTGCTCTTCGAGGTCCCTCAATTGATGCTGCAGGCTCTCATGGTTCTTCCGCAGCAACCTTACCACCTCCTCTATCGCATGCCGAAGTCGCTCTACTTCTTCTGCTCGTCGTTCCACCGCCAGCCCAACGAGCAATCCGTCGCTCTCCACCGACGCGCGCAACCTCGCCACCAGCCGCTCTATCGTGTCCATGTTGTTGTTCAGCACGTACGTCCCCCTAGCCGCCGCATCCAGCTCCGCTATCCTCCGCCGCAGCCGCTCCCTCTGCCTCCCCAGCAGGTCCGTCGTCGGCACGCACCCGGTTGAGCCCACAAGCACGGCGAAAACATGCGTAGCGACCACGACGCCAGCGACCGCAGCGCCGGCTACCACCCCCACGAGACATACAGCGGCGGCGCAGGTCGCGCGGCGCAGCAGGCGGTGTTTTCGGCGGGCCAGGACTAGGCGGAGGTCGAGCTGCTGCTTTAGCTCCGCGGAGCACGTGCGCATGGCGGAGAAGCTCAAATTAGAGAAGGGGTTGCCACCGTTGCTCTGGTCGTTGAGCTGGTCGTAGAAGCGAAGGAGAGTGTCGAAGGCCCAGGAGAGTTGAGTTTGAGACGGCGGGGTGGCGGAGGGGAAGACGTCGAGGAGGTCAGAGATGGGGGAGTAGAGGGAGGCGGCACGGTCCAGGGAACGACGGATTGAGAGGAAGACGTGCGAAGTGCGCTCGCTGCTGTCGAGGTACTCTGTGACGGCGCGCGTCAGGCGGCTGGGACGGGCGGAGCGTAGGGCATCTTCGATTGATGCTCGGTCCGGCTGCAGAATCTCGGCGACCAGATGCGACGACGGTTGATCTTGGGGATGATGATCTTGGTCATCACGATCATGCGGAGGGTGGATCTTTGACCATATCTCGTTGTAAGAATCGGTCTGGACGGCGATGGTGTACTCGCGAGTGAGATGCAGGTTGATATTCGAGCTCGCCATCGGAGACGCAGCCGCAGAAGAACACGAAGCCACCGTCGGACTTCTACTACCATTCTCCGCCGCATTCTCCACTGCCGCCGTTGTCTTCCCGTGGTCATCTTCTCTGATCTCAGACGTCGCTGCTGCTGCCGTTCCTGTCTTGTTTGTTATCCTCATTGATCGAAGAATCTTGGAATGGTCAATGGCTGCCTTTAATTTGGTTTCAAAAAAAAAAGTTAAAAAAAAACTAAATAAAAGATATTAGACTGTGTTGACATAAGGAGGAGGAAGATTCTAGCAGTGAGACAGATGAAGAACTTTTAACATTTAGTCGACAATAATTTGTATTTCTCAAGTAAACATCAAAACCACTTCACGAAACAAAACACTGATCCAGCGTTTAGACAGTTAAGTAGCAATGGACCTTTGGAGAATGTCCTATGGAGGTTGGAAATTTTTGGATTTTGTCAAAATAATGCTGCATAACATTATGCTTACTAGCAATCTTCCACTCTGTCATAGCAAAAGAAAATTTTATTACTATTAAGACTTATCTTAAATTACATTTGTTTATAATTTGCCACCCAACCAAAACAAAAAAAAGAAAGAAAAAACTAGCCAAGATTAGATGGCTAAAGGGATATTTGCTTTTTTTTTTTTTGCCTCCATAATTTGAAACAGTAAAATGTGCCTCTCTAATTTAAAATAATATTTTTATGCTCATTTGATTTTGTAAAATTTTAAAATTGAATTGCAAGTTAACTTTTCTCATTCTTTTAAGAAAAAATCATAGAATAATTTTATTATTTCACAGGATTAAAAAGAGCATAAAAATATTATTTTGAACTACAGAAACCCATTTTAACAACTTTGAACTATCGCTAGAATAAAAAGGCAAATTTCTGATGTATAAATTGTGCTATTTATCAAACTTTTCGAGAGTGATACTGGTGCCACTCACGATGTCATCAGTAAATTCACCAAATCTACAAATTATTTGATTAAAAAATAAAAAATAAAAAATTGATTTTTTAAAAACTTTCAACACAAACATTATATATTTTGATAAAATATACAAATTTCATATTAAAATTTTTTTTCAAAAACAAATCTCTAAATAGTTATATTAAGGTTCCAAAGTTAACTAGTTTGTAGTGAGTTTAAATATTATTTTTGAAATCCGCTTCAAATATATTAAATTTTGAAACTCTAAAACACCTTTTTAGAAAGATATTGTGTTCAACATAAAAGTTATAGGTTGTTGACGACCTTCCTCAGGGAGAAAGAATTTTGGAGTCACCACCTATATATTTATGAAAATCTAGAAAACCGGATAAAGCATGTTTGAGATTTTTGGGCTCATTCATCTATTACGTGTGGGGAAGACAGGACACTCCTATGACGCCCCGCAAAAAGAGGCTACTCTTAATCAAGTTGTTAACTTTATTTAAAGTCAATATTTGCTACTTCTACCTTATTTGAACATAAATTAGCACAACTTTCTAGAAATCTGATAATCAACTGATTCTTTTCTTGTGCTAATTAAATACTTAAACATAATATTTGGATATTGTGCAGGTCGTAGTAATATATATGAAAAAAAATCATCGTCAAGGTATAGGATACGGGTAACCATCTCATCCTAACCTCAGCGATAGTATCGACATGCTTAAATTTGTAGCAAAGTTAAACACATAACATGAGCGATATACATAAATAAATGAAAGCTAAAATATATGTCTGTGAGTATCGTCCATGGCTTGTGCGGTAAGAGATGAGATAAAGATTATTATAGTGGTGTTGGGCTCAGTACGTTTCCGTTTCCTCTTCATCGACCGTTTTAATATATTTGATTTTAGAAATAGACTAACCGCCTCATTCTTTTCTTATATTAATAAATATTCAAATTATTATTTTTTAGCGTAATGTAAACGGTAAAATGTCAGCTGTTAAGTAATGCGTTTAGCCATATTAGTTCATGAAGTTGATTGATTAAGACATAGGATTCGGATAACCCCCTCATCCTATTCTTATATTATTAAACATGCCAATTGTTAAAACTTAGTGTGTGTTGCAAAGTGTATCCAATATCAGTTCAATGGTAAAATAAATCGATTAAGGAGTAGGATTCGGATAAACCACCTCTTCCTATCCTTTTATTTACGTAAATGTAATTTTGATATTTTAATAACAGTCTGTGGACGAGAAGTCCTAAAAATGTGAGTTAAAAAAGAGGTGTAGAATTCGGGTAAACCGCCTCATCCTAACCTCTTAATTTTATTTACGCGTTTGCATGTATTAATTCGATTCACAAAAAGAAATGCATTGAGGTGTAGAGTTCCGATAGTCACCTTGCTCTAACCTTATTTTCGTAAAGTTAAAATCAACCTCTAATTTAAAAAAGGGATTAATTAGTGAAATTAGGGTAAAAAATAGTTTAAAATCAATTAAACACGGTATAGGCTTTAAATAGGCTGGACCGGACCGCTTGGTCCTGTTCGCGAGCCACAAGGCTAGCGCCCAGGCGCGTCGCGCCTGGGCTGGACCCGAGCACCTGCTTTGGTCCGCGCGTAGGGTCTGCCCTGCGCCCGGCCGGCTGGGCCGATAATGACCGGTCCAGTCGGTCATCGTCCTCATGGACGACGACGAGCTCACGCTCACGACCTCGCAGTCTTCGCTGTCGATACCCCATTTTGTCCGACCTGTAATGATGTTTTATGGACTCGACACAGTCCATACATACAACTTACACTGACAAATTTGAATAACGGTTGAATTGCTGAAAGCACCTTGCTTTAACCAAAGGTCCATTGTAGTATCCCTCATTAGACTTTTCAGTGTCAGAAGTTGTCCCAAGAATAAAATAAAAGTCAACATTATACACCTTATCGATCGGTTAATAAGTAAAAATGGTATGTAATTATTATAGAGTTAAAGTCAAATTTTCTAAAATATCAATATAATAATTTATTTTTATTGTCCATTAGATAATAGGGATATTGATTTTAGTTATAAAAGATGAGAGAGGGCAAGCACTCAAGAGGAGGGCTGCGGGAGAGCTAAAAAAAATCAAAAAAAAAAAAGGAAAAGTAGAAAAAGAAAAAGAGAAATAGAGAAGGTTGTGAGAAAGAAAGAGAGAGAGAGAGAGAGAGAGAGAGAGAGGGTGATCGAGAGATAGGAGGAACCATCTACGTCCCAGCCAACTTTGCCGGCCGCAGCTCATCACCCACACCACCGCTACCTCGTCGGAGTTTGTCGTCGCCGCCTCCGCGCACAACCAACTCGGCCGAAATCCACATCCAAAGGTACCCTTATTCGAATCTTCTTCAAGAATAACGTTTAAGCATCTGAGAACGCGTTTAAGTGGTCGAGAACGGGCCTTGCCTCCGGCGGTGGCCGAAAATCTTTTTTAAAAAAAACATGCACCTAACTCGAAATACAAGTAAACATAACGCCATTAACGACCAAACAAGCCCTCTGGACTTGTTAGAACGCGATTGAATGAGAAAGCGGCTGGAAGGTCTCGCCGGCGTCGAGAAATCGAGGTCGGCCAAAATATTCCGAAACTTTCACCATCATAGAACGCGCGTATACAATCGTTAAAATCAGTTTTTGACGTGACCAATGAGCTTGGGAGGGTCGATTATCCTAGGTGTGAGCTTAGGGGCGCGAATGGCGTCGTCGGCCAGGCGGAAGGCTGTACAGTTGCGCGCGCCTGCTCGTAGCTGCGAAAATTCGCGGGGACAATGATCGGACAGGGCGTCCGATCGTCCGTCTGACGCGAGCGGCTACTCGCGTCTCACATCATTTTTTTTTCTTTTCAAAATTTGGAAATAAGAAAAATTATATATTCTTAAACCTAAGAAAAAAATATCTTTTATTATTATACTTCATTTTATAAATTCTAACTCATAAAATCATCCCATAATAAATTTTTAATTAATTGCAATCAACATATATTTGCATAACATGTATATCTACGTCGATAAAAATTTGGAGGAGATGGATATTTCCTCCTAAATTAACGCTTAATAGAAAGGAGTCAGATAAGCGATGGATATTGCTTACTCTTTACTCTCATGTAAATATTATAAAATTCGATACAAACTTTTTGTTATAAGCAAAGTCAAAATCCGGAGAGACGGATATCTTTCTGGAGTTAAACTTTCATAAAAATAATATACGAGTTGGGATATGAGATGGATGTTTCAAATCTCAGCTCGTCTTGGGCAATAAAGAGAAAATGACATCGGGCACCAAAAATAAAAAAAACATGTTTTAATTACTCCTATTGATTTGTAAATATGTATCTTTTTTTATAATAAGCATAATTGTATTAGATGAATACTTGCATGTTTGTGATAGAGATTTGATTTCTCCAATCTCGTGGGTTTGGAACTGGATAGGTCCTAATCTAAGTAGTTGGGGCAAAACAAATATAAATGGTCAAAATAGAAAGTGATGGATATTATTCTCCAAATTTCACTATGTATATTTATTAAAATCAAATCCCATGCAAATAAAGAAAATATTGAAATAGCACGATGGATATTGTCCTGATAAATATATTTCCTTTATTTGGATGTATCTGTTTGAAAGTGATTTAAAAAGTAAGGTGGATTCCGATATCTCTATAAGCAGATAAATAAATATGCAAATATTCTAACAATAGAAATTGTGTTAAATATAAATCTAAGATAATTTTAATCACTTATAGAGTACCCTCTTTCGAGGGACGCTGTGGGAGTGTTCCGTCTTTCCCACACGTAAACGACGAACGAGCCTAAGAATCTTTAAGTGCCTTATCTCGGTTTCCTAGATTTTCATAAATATTTAGGTGGCGACTCCAACCTTTTCCCAAACCGGAGGAAGTTTGTCAACAGATGGCAACTCCGTTGGGGAATCGTCAGGCTCGTTTTAAGTGATTAAAATAATTTTAGATTTATATTTAACACAAATACATATTTAGTTATTTTTAGAAATGATATCTTTGTATATGTTTTGTTAATGTTTTGCATTGCATGTATAACCCAGGGCATATACCCATCCTATGTACCGGGACAATCGGAGATTGCGTACAATGTGCACAGGTAGTCCGTAATGTCTGACCCCTTTTTATCCACAGTCAAAAGTTATCAGGGTAGTACACCGAGTTGATGTACCATGTGCATCGGTCGTTGTAGAAAATCCAGCAATGGCAGACTGATAGATAAACCACTAGGGTAATTGGAGTTTACGTATAATGTACGTGGATAGTCCGTAAGCCCAGCCTGTGACGCCCCGTAACCGGGGGTCGAAAATTTAGGTGGAAAATGAGACAGGTGTTATGAGCTAGCACTTCCAGTTCACAATATTAAACAATTACTACAATTTAATTAACTACGCAGCGGATAATAATACATATTATAATTTACATTTTTAACCCCAAATGTAATAAAATCCCTCCAAAGCTCACACTTCGAAACGTCAGCGATCCTCGCAACAACCTGAAGGAGGAAGGTAGTAACATGAGTATATAAAAATATATATACTCAGTGAGTGACCCACCCTACCAGCCCCTCAGGTCAACCGCTAGAGCTCCAGTCACACACTAGCAAGCAACACAAGGTAAGCACACATGCAATACAAACTTGCATGCATAAGATAAAAACTGCATGCTATCACATATGCTACATGCAACACCAGTCTGCACACCAGAACATATCTTGCATGCCAAATTACTTATCAAAACATACAGTCATTCATACTTGCCAAATCCACATAAACATCAATATCCACAAGCATAGCCGAACTCGGCATATTATAAGCTTAACAACTTTAAGCTACAAACATAACCAACATGATCAAAGTAGCATTGCTTATCAACTATAAGCTATCAGCTACAAACATAATAACAAATGATCCATCATCAACAAGAACAAAAACATGCATGACTATATAAGATAAACATCAACACATGATGCATAACATTAAAGTAATCGTTACCCCAAAACCCATCAGGTTAAGTTTATCTCTTCTAGAGCGTGGACTTAAACTACCAAACCGGTAAGGTCCTTCTCATGTTTCAAATCCTTTAGGTACTCGCACCCGTGAGCGTTGGGTATCCTGCGCGTACTTAAGGATCAAGAAATCTTCCGCAAGTGCACATTAAGCGTCAACATTGACCTCAGTTGGAGGCGATCCCATAGACGTCTACATGGGACTACTCGAAAATTGGTTCAGTATCCGGAGTACCTCACGACCTCGCCTGTATCGTAGCCCACCGCCCCGGCCAAAGGTCGATCGAAAATTACGTCCACTGGCCCCTTCTTGCGGCTACACAATCTTTTCTGGCGCCTCCGGGCTCCGCCCGTCACCCATCCTGAATCGTGTTACAACGACCTCCGGGTGATCGAACGAGCTAACGGTACATTACGCCTCAAACCATTACTCTCGGTTTTTAGAACATTCACTCGCATTAAGCAACATAAATCTTGCTCTACCTCGAGCATCACATCATATATAAATAGATCCTGCCTCGAGCATCAACATATATCACAAGCACAAGTAGTATGACGTACGCTTGTCTATACTAATGCCAAACACTTAACATCACATACATGGTAAATATACAGCCCAAATAAAACCCCAAGTCACATAACATCATTCTGATCACTTTAATGATGCCAACATCATCAACATATATGCTAGGGTCAACTACCCAAACAAAGCATATTCAACATAGTAAGCATGCTGGTCCACAACAAGTTTACAAGTACAACACACTTGCAACTCAAACATCAACTACACATAATGAATCACATAACCAATCACAACCGCATGCTTTACATCATAAAGCAATTCAATCAATAGGATAGAAAGGGCACAATTCCGTTCGCTAAAGGTATAGCCTGAGCAGTCGGCTCGTATACCAACTAAAGTAGTTCAATCACACGGACTACACAATCAATTCCGTTCGTGACACCACTACATTATAACAAGCGCAGGCAGCGCACACACACCAAAATCAGTCAGAGACAAGCACACACAAGTGCCACAACTAGGTCAACGACCCACAACAGGCATACCTAGAGCGCAGGCGGCGCTCGACACCACTAACTAGTGTCCAAAGCATTCAAACATGTCCATATTATATTTCTATGTAAGTACAGACCTGGCAGTCATGCCCTAATACCACTCAAACGAGACAGTGTCAAGTCATCTAACTAACAGGTGTCACATCTACCTAGATGTCCAAACAAGTCATTTATCAGTTATAGACTACATCTACTAAGATATCGGTTCAACAACATACTAATGCATTCATCCGTGTAGATTATCATACCAACACACTTAAGCATGCTTGTACATATATATCTATGCTCACACAGACATAATCACATACAAAGTCCACGGGTTCACTCACCTACGTCCCGATCCTACCGGATCGAGACCCGACGAATCGGCGTGAATCCACGGAGTTCGACCTGAGATGACCATGGCAACACGTTCCCGAAGACAAGACGAAGCGACGGCTCGGACGGGTTTGCCGGAGAAGCTCGCCGGAGACGGTCAGCGGCGGCAACAGAGGCGGCGACGGCGGATCAACGACAGCCGAGGTGCTCAGGGGTCGGAGGAGACGGCGGCGACCTCGGTGACGGCGGCTGGAGGCCGAACAGAAAACAGAGGCGCGGAGATGGAGATCCAGCGCGACAGCGTGTAATCGGCGGCAGGGAGGCTCGTCGACGACCCAGACGACGGAGAGGAGCCTTGGACGGCGACGGCGAGGCGCGGCGGCGCCGGAATCGACGGCGACGAGAGTTAGGGCTTCGCGGCCGAGCGTAAGAAATCGAGCGCGAGAGAGGGAGACAGCAGGCCAGGGGAGAAGAGGGGTGAGGTGGGGTCCGGCGGCGCGCGCCGGCGGCGGGCCGAGCGGCGATCGGCGCGCCGTGGGACGGGATCGGGATAGAGAACGAGAGAGACGAGAGTGAGCGCGCGAGAAAGACGATCGGGCGCGGGCGAGAGGGAGCAGGGGGTGCGGGGCGACTGGCGACCTGGCGAGCCAAATGGCTCGCCGGGGGTCAGTCGGGCTCGGCCGGGCCGAGCCACATGGCTCGGTCGGCCGGGTCCAACCCTAAACGGGCCCAAATCAAGTCCAAAACACACCAAATCAATTTACATGCAATTCTAATTCAAATCAAGCACCCAAGAACCAATAAATCTCTCGAAACAAAACCAAATCAACTTCGAA
>MJHO01000610.1:61294-82253 GCA_002076135.1 Xerophyta viscosa | reverse complement strand
AATCCATGCATCGTGATTATAGTGTGAAATTATAAACGTGTGATGCCATCGACACGCTGTTAAGTGCATCCTATTCCACACTAAAGCCGATAAATTCAAACTCTTCAATGATAAAATAGTTCATAAACAATCCACCCAGCCATTTAAACTGTCCCGCTATGAACAATTTAGATTATATCATTGTTATAAGATGTTAGAGACCTTCGACGAAATATCTAAAATTATATAGCGATTGTACGCCCACTACTTAAATAAATCTTTGGAATTGTTGTGGTATATGAAGTACTTGAAATATTTGTTTTAGAGGTGTCTTTAGAGTTTAGAGCGTTCCAACTTTGCTCGTTCATTGTCGCACTAAGAATATCAATATGCAACATACAATAATTGATGCTCATCATGAATTGCGTGACCTTGTAACCCTATCTGCCACCACATAAAATATTCCTAAATATTTTCTATCTGCTAATGAATGGAAAAAGAAAAAAAAAATATATTTTAAATAACGAGGCGAAATATATTCCGCATCACGCAATTTATTTGGTATAATTTTGAACCACGTTTTACTTAGACCGTAGTCAGAAAATAAAATTCTGAATATGTGCTATATTCGACAGACTGTTGGATATCGACACATATATATAACAATTTTTAAAATTTTTTTAAAAATATAGAAAAAAAAAAGTTTACCCCACAAAGCAGTAAAAAAAATTCGAGCTCATGAGCGATTGTTCAACCATCTGTCTAATAATCCAACAAGTTGAGCTGACGTGTCCATGGCAGGAAAAGACGAAATAGGTCATGCATCAATACACAGAGTAATACTGTTGGCAGTCTGTGTTGCCAACACAGATTCGACAATAATAACTCGAATTTGACCCAAAGAAAACAATAATAACTCGAAAATAAACAGATAATTGGTTAAATGTGGTGCAGCCACCCGAAGCCGGGTTGCAGAGTGGTCAACATTCTGGTCAGAGCATTAGTAAAAGTCAGCTTGTTCAGTTGCTTCTCTAGGGATGGGTGCTTTAAGATGATGGAGCAGCTCTGCTTATCATCCTACTCAGCGTCATTCAAAAAATCTAACTAATCGTCATTGCATCCATTTCCGAGACCCTAAATCGATCTCATCTCTATCGTACAAAGAGATCACATAAAAAAATAAATAGAACGCTCATCCAATTATTTCTCTAGGGATGGGTGCTTTGAGATGATAGAGAAGCTCTACTTATTGATCTATTTGGCATCTTTTAAATATCTAACTAGTTATCATTGCATCTATTTTCAAGACTCAAAATCGAGCTCGTCTTTTTTGTAGGCTAGTAGACACGTAAAAATAGATCAAATGAGACTAAAAATAAACCCGTATAAATATATAAAATAAGACAACAAATACGACGCTCTACAACAGTCCTCTATTTTAGATGTTCTAGATGGATAAGGTTTGACAGGATAAGTGTAGGTTTGGTCAGCACCAAAATTCAAGTGCGGGTACACTAGAAATTTCACTACAATTCCCTAAATTTGGAGCAAAATCTTCTCTCTTTTTTGGCTATCTTTATTTTTTTTAAAAAAAAAATTAATTTTTTTTTTGGTTTGCAGCAAAAAAAGGATGTCCAATTGCACTATAATGGAAGAGACAAGATAAATGCAGTAGGTAGGATTTCATGGAATGATGAAGCCTTGAAAACTTTGCTGAAGTTGATATTGACAAACATAGTGAGATTTTTTTCTTTTTCTTTTTTTTTTTAAATTTATTGTAAAAATTATGCCCATTATTAATATATTTTATACGACTGCTATAATAAACTAATTCACAAATTATGTTATTCTATATTTTATCAACCGATAAATCTAAATATTTAATAGATATAACCGAATGCCAATATTTATTCCATAACATAGACAATGATTAACATTACCGATAACGCTTACAGAATTTGAATCTCAAACCGAGTTAGCGAGTTATTAATATTGATTTTCTATGAGCAAAATTCCGGATCAAAATCCTCCAAAATCAACATGTTAAATATTATCTTCTTTTTTCTTTTTTTCTTTTTTTTTTAAATAAGGCGTGAAATGTTCATTGTTAGTACAAACAAAATCTCACAACTCTCACGTAGTAGGAAAATAAAGTTTCTATGGAAGTTGATTGGGAAGCGGCGAAAGTAAAAGTTACTGAGACATAGTAGGAAATAATATTTAATTTACATAATTTTTATATTATATTAAGTAAGATAAAAGTGATGTTAGAATGTAGTTTTCTTATTTACTTGTACCATTATATTTTTACTCAATTTGCACAAATAAAGACGTGTTTATTTTTTTATTCAATTTGGAAAAATAAAATTTGATTTATTGTTATGTTTCAAAATGTTAAATTTAAGATATTTTAATAAAAAATGATCAACTAAATAATAGAGACGTATAATATATATATATATATATATATATATATATATAATATATATATTATATCTGTTACAAAATTTTGTGAAAAAAGAATTTTAGGAAGATAGAACCAATTTGCATTCGAAAATTGTACTCACAGCCATAAAATTTTCTAATACAAATTAATATTTTTGAAACTTTTTGGAACTAAAGTAGCATAATTATGACATATTTATATTTTTTAAAAAAAACTAAACTAATTACAATTTATTTTATAATTCTGTAATTCAAATATTTATAATTTTATATAAAATAAAGTATTTTGGTATATAAGTTGGCTCAAAATAATGACTAAATTCAAGTAAAAAATAAACCTAATATGTCATTTAATGATCTCACGATTAAAATCCATTTTATCACTATTCATTTTCAATGTATTTTAGTATTAAGGGTCATTTGGAAGAGTAACAAGAAACCGGTGAAAGTTAATATATATATTGCAACTTTGAAAAATGGATCTATATCGGATATCAAAAATTGATGCAATATAAATGGTGAGGGTGTAAAGATTTGTGTTATAGATGTTAACACCATGAATGCTATTACTTATTATCTTTTGTGAAGTGTGTGAGTGGTTTAAAGCTGCAGTTCGATTGCTTTGATTGATTTATGCTCTATAGCCGAAGATTAGGCCAAATTACTCTCTTATGTGGATTTAATACCTGCTCTACCAGGCTACATAAATATAATTAGTGCATGGATCTGATATTGAGCTATTAATTAAGGGATCACTATCCCTTAAGGCAATATATAGCGATATAGTGAGTTAGGAATCGACAGTATTCATGCATTCCATGGAAAATTGCCTGGATGCTCATTTATGCTAATAGCATGCTAGTTATGACTTGTGTATTGCAATCCATGTTTGGTTCGTATATATGAACGTGTGATTGATTTGGCAAATTTCATAACTATGTGGATTCATGTGATTGCTTGCGAGTAGGATTATGAGTAGTATGACTCTAGGACACTCGTCTTTGCATGTGCCTTAATAAAGGAATCGTACTCGAAGTTGCTCCAATGCCGGGGCTCGGGTGGCGACTTGCCACGGGAATTAACCCATGAGGCAAGGGCTCGAGTTTGAGAGGGCATCGGGAGTTCGAACTAGAGTACTTGGTTTTGTTTAAAAACATCTTAGAGTGCTACCCATATGTGTATTCGGAGCCTGCTTAATCCGTCCATCCGTGGGCCGACGAGCCGGGATTTTGGCACGAGGGATTGATGAGGTTAGAGTATATCGGGACGAGCATTTGGTTTGCCTCTACGGAGCCGGCGGAGCCGGGTGAACTCACCGGTGGCCTCGGTGGTGCCCGTGATGCGAGCTTGGTTGCGTATGGCGTAAAATGGCCAAGTAGCCCCATGTAGCGCAGTGGCGGGTTCGCTCTGCGTTTATTGGGTGTTGGTTGCACGCGGAATTACCGTGTGCGGAGGACCAAGACCTTGGGTTAGGTCGAGGGGCGATGCCTCTAGTTCAGGGCGGGTATAGGTGCCTGGTAATCTAGGAAGTATTGCTGGCGACTAGGCCTACCAAAACTGGAAATAAAATGAACCTATGCGATGGGGTATAGATATGCTAACTTAAATAAAGATTGGCCAATAATCTGATAGTTGGGTGGTTTTGACTAACTACGAGTTAGTGCATGCTATAACTTGATGTAAATGTGATCGTGATATGTGTTATGTTGGCTCTTATTGTTGATCGTGCTATTATATATCTGGATTTTGTGGCTTGATCACTGTTCATGTTTGGCAACATATCGCGTATGGTTATGTAAATAGACATGCGTATGGATATGCGTTTTGGATATGTGTGGTTTGTGTAAGTCCCTATTGGTGGCAATACTTGTTTGTTGTGATGTGCATGACAAACTTATGTTTGATTGTGAAAGCATGCTATATTATTCGTTTGCATGCTATTTATGGATTTGTGAAATCATGCTTGGTAGTGAGATGTTTACTCTACGCATGTTGTGCGTACTTGTTGTATGTCATCTGTTCGCTAGAAAGATGATTAGAATACAACTTGTGTGCCTGGACTTGTTGAATGTGCTGCAAGATTGCATTGGCATTATAGAAGTGCAATAATATGCAGAACTTCTTTACTCACGCATGAATGCATTCGCATGTGTGCTTACCCGTGTTTTGTATGTGTTTTGGTGTGGCCCGCAGCTCTGTGGTTGCCTTCGCCAGGGTGGGTCACTCACTGAGTATATTTTATATACTCACCCCTCCTTCTTCCCCTCAGTTCTTTGCAGGATCTGGTCGACGATCGTAGAGCGAGCTACGAGGATTAGAAGATAATTCGGGGATCAAAATGTAACACTTTTGTAGCTTCCGCTGTATAAATTAATTAGCATTGTAAATCTAATGTATTATTGAGAATTGGAAGTACTAGCTCATAACGTCTTGTGTTTCAGTTTATTCTTTCAAAAAAAATAAAATAAATAAATCCACCTTATTTTCCGTGACCCCCGGGGTACGGGGCGTCACATCATTTATGTTGTTCCTTAAAGTTTTCACATCCTTTAGTGCCATGTCCTGCGACTCTGCCAAGCTGGATTGCTTGGCAAGTATTTAAGACATCATTTGTTTCTTGACTAGATGCTTGAAGATTTCTGCTTGGGATATTGTTTATTGATTGAGCGAATTTGTTCTTGTTGTTGCTGATGTGGAGATGCTGATGCTGGTAAGCTGATGATTGTTCTTGATAATTTCATGCTTGATAGTCGTCCTTGTTAGTAGTCTTGTAGAGCAATTGTGTAATTTGTACGACGGATGAGTCTGCAGTAGTAATGTGATGTACAATGTTTCTTCCTTCTCTTCGGCCTTCTTGTTCTAGTCAGCAAATTTGAGAGCAGTCTCGATGTTTACACCTGTATGTACTAGGTGAGCGAACTCCATAGCAGTAGCGGGCCTCATATTCTCAAATGTCTTCGTTGCCAAGCTTCTTCCTTCTTGGGTGATTTGATAGTTGTTGACGACCTCCCTCGTGGCGAGGCGGGGAACGAATTAAAAATTTAGGAGTCGCCACCAAATTTTTATGGAAATTTAGGAAATCGGGATAAGGCACGTTGAGATTCTTGAGTTTGTTGTCGGTTACGTGTGGGAAAGATGAAACACCCCCACAACGCCCCTCTGAAGAAGATACTCTCAATTAAATCGCTTATATTTTAAATTTGGGATTTATCATTTTATACATGAGATCATTTAATTACAGCTACTGCATGTATGCCTGTGTAATGCTATGAATTTGTTAAACTAATTGATATTGACTCCGTATGTTTCGATTTATTATTTGTTTTATTTTTATATGTGAAAATATTATTTTATTAAGTTGGGCTCAGCACGTTTCTGTTTCCTCTTTATCGCCCATTTTTAAAATATTTAGAGATGTAAAAGTTCGGATAAACTACCTCCCTTTAATCTCAGAGCTTAGTTAACCACCTTGCTCTATTTTATTTTTAAGAAGAATTTTTAGTTAAGGCGTAAAGATCGGTTAAACCACCTCACTCTAGCCCAAAAGTTGTTTATGAAATGAATTATTGATTTATTAATTTTATATTTGAAAATTTTGTTAAGGTGTAGAGAACGGTTAAACCGCCTCACTCTAACCTTAGTTTTGATGTGTTTAAGATTTAACAATTTTATTTATTTAATATTTTAAAATTTATTTAAGGTGTAGAGATTGGTTAAACCGTCTTACTCTAACCTTATTTTTATAAGATTTGAGCTTTATTAATTTTATATTTTAAAATTTTATTTAAGATGTAGAGATCGGTTAAACCGCCTTACTCTAACCTTGTTTTTAAAAAAATTTAAGATTTACTAATTTTATATTTAAAAAATTTATTTAAGGTGTAGAGATCAGTTAAACCGTCTCACTCTAACCTTATCTTTAAAGTATTTTGATGTTCAGAGTTTATTTCATTGATAAAAATGTAATTAAACTAGGTTAATTATTTAAATTGTGATCCAAAATCTAAATAACTGTGATTAAAAATGATTAAAAATTTATGTAGGTTACTAAATAGGTTCCCAGAGTCAAAATGGCTAAGTCAAAATCGAAATGGCTCGGTCAGAATTGAAATGGCTCGGACAGAATTTAAAATGGCTCGGACAGAATTTAAAATGGCTCGATTAGAATTGAAATAGGCTCGATCGGATGCAAAATGGCTTGGATCATATTGAATTTGGCTCGGTCGGATTGAAACCGACCGATCCAGAGCCGGCGCGGGGCTAAAACCCGCGCGCGTTGGTTCCATTTTAAGTGACGACCGGCTCAGCCGCTCATCGATTTTGTTTTAAGATCAGCCGCGAGCTCGCGGCCGTGCGAGCTTGCGGCCGACGATCATGGCCAGCGGCGTTTCGCCACCGGCCGTTTAAACCTATATATGTGTCCTAGGATTTTTGACGCTTGTACGCCGAGATATTCAAGGGTGTAATTTCAGGATAAAAATATTTTTTTTATTATTTTGCCGATGTGGCTCGTCGATGGCGAAGCCACGGCGGTGCTTAGTAGCCTACACTGTTTTGCGATTAAAATGCAATGGTTTTGAGAGAGTTTGGATGTGTACCTCGAATACGTTGGTTTTCGTTCTTTAAGCTTTCCCGGCTGTTGCGGTGACGACGATAAAGTACGGCGGCTGCGAAGTCTTCGAGGATGAGTCGGCGGAGCTCGTGGCAAGTCGTAGCTATAATATCTCTTGTTATCTCTCTTGTTCTCTCACTTTCCTTGGATACGTCCGAAGCTTGCCCTCCGGCACTCTCTCCTCTCCCGCCCTCCCCTCTGAATCACCATCGACTGGAACTTTTATAGGCGTCATGCGTGCGGCAGTTACGAAGGCGAGGAGGCGTGGGGTAGTGCGAGCGTGGGCCACGCGGGGAGGTGAAGCAACAACGGTCGCGGCGACGATTTTAACCGACGCTTCTTCTTTGTTGACGACCTTCCTCTGGAGAGGGGAAATGGTTGGAGTCACCACCTATATATTTCTGAAAATTTAGGAAACCGGGATAGGGCACATTCATGATTCAAAGGCTCGTTCGTCGTTTACGTGTGGGAAAGACGGAACACCCCCACAGCGCCACTCGAAATGAGGGTACTCTATATAAGTGATTAAAATGATTTTAGATTTACATTTTAACATATATTGATTATTAAATACATGAATATTTCAATTATTTATCTAATATGAATAAGAGAATTGGCATCCACCTCGCCCTCTAAATTATTTTAGATAGACACATCCAAATAAGAAAATATATTTATCGAGACAATAACCATCGTCTTGCTTCAATATTTTCTTTATTTGCATACATTTGATTAAAAAAAGCACAATTAGAAAATAAAAGTATTTTTTTAGTTTGGAGCCCTGCGCCGTTTCGTTTCCTCTTTATCGCGCAATTTTTAATTTTTGTTGTGAATTAGAAAAAGAAGTATACACCTCTATTTTCTAATCATTAATTGAATTATAAGTATACACCTATAACTCATTTTATTAAATGTGAGTAACTTATTATAAAATAGTATTATGCTCAAAGATAAATAATTAGGAAGTATACACCTCCGAGTATATGTTCGGGTTATAAGTATACACCTATAACCAATCAAAATTGATTAAAAATCGATTTAAAACGAAATTAAATCAATTTGGCCCCTAAATGGATTGGATCGGACCAATATGGTCCGCGTCTGGGCTCAGCCAGAACGCACGCGGCTTAGCCCTGCGCAGCCGGGCGCGGTTGCGCGCCTGGATCATGAATGCAATGGGTTCGTGACCGGCCCAGCCGGTCGTCGTCTTTAACATAGGCGCGCGAGCACGCGGCCGAGCTCGCGCTCGTCTCAGTCGCCGCCACCGGCGGCGCCTTGCCGTCAGCAGTGGCGTCCGAGGACCGACCTCCCGTGGGAATTTCAACCCTCCCAGATGCAATGAAACTGTCAAAAATCGAGTTTAAAGCTTCGTTTAGCATGTTTACGTATATACGTAGTTTCGGCGAGCAACGCCGTTCGCCGTCGAAAGCGGTGTCCTAAGGGCTTTGGACCATGCTGAGTTCAACGGTGAAGTCAAAATTTTATTTCGTTTTACGTGCAGTGAATTATAGGTGAGTGCAAGTTTTATGTATTTTTTGGTTTCGAGCTCCGCCCGCCGTGGCTCACCGCCAGCGTAGCCACGGCGGCGTCTTGGAGTGCCAGACCAGTTAGGGTGCCAAAACTTTAAGTTTCGTGGATTTACCTAACGTTGTTTGCTTTGTCGAGTTTTGAGGTCGATTGGCGCAAGTTCGGCTTCGAAAGGACGTGAGTTCTTTGGACGCGGCATCGTGGAAAGGCTAGTTCAGGCGACGCGATCACGGGAGGATGAAGTTAATTGGATGGAACCCTCACCCTCTCTCGTCTCTCTCTCTTTTTTTTTTTTGTTTTTTTTTTTGCCTGCTCTTCTTCTCCTTCTTTTGTTTTGTTTCTTTTTTTTTAGCCTCCCCCTAATGGGCTGCCGAATGCCCTATTTTTAAAACAAAGTCATTCCTACACATTATCCAATGGACAAGAAAAAATAATGATAACAATGTTATTTTTAGAAATTTTATTTTTAACCTTTTAATAATTACTTAACATATTTGTTTATTAACCGATTTTAAGGGTGTGTAATTTTGACTTCGATTTTATTTTTTAGATAAAGTCTGACAGCAAAAAGTCAAATTAGGGATGCTAGAATGGACCTTTGGTCGAAGAAAGTCTCTTTAATAATTCATCCAATTTTTAATTTTCGATTTTGAAAATTAGTTACGCTAGATCGTCAGCTGTACAGGGTGTATGTTCGGTCTGAGTTGAGTATGCGAGATCCAGACAAAATGGGGTGTCGATATTCTTCTTCTTCAGTTTTTCACGACATTACAAGAAAAATCCGGATATCATAAAATTTGCAAATTCAGCTGATATGGATTTTGCAAAAACTTGGGCCTCAATTTCAGATGTTGGTAAAAATAGCCCCTCACGTATAATTATTCAATTTTTTGGAAAATTTTTCGTTCGTGCGCGGCCACGTTAGAATTCTAAACAATCTAATGCGTCCAAATAGCCTCAAATTAAGCCAAAATTAATTTAATCATGTGAATCAATATTTTAAGTTTAACCAAGTTTATCGAATAAAATGAGGACGATAGCCCGGACAAAATAACGTGTCTACATTTGCCCCTCTTTGTTTGATCCTTCGAAGAAGGATTGAATAAAGATAAGGAGATATCACATTTTGTCCGGAGAGAGAGAAATTAAGTATAGCCGCCTTGATTCGCAGAAGTATCATCGATATGAAAACTACGGTTCGTAATGTGCAATAGTCTTCATGAGAACTACGCCTCACGAATAAATAAGTTGACACGAGAGCTACGCCTCGCGATGAGAAAGTGGCATCATAAAAACTACGCTTCACGAAGAAGAGAAGTCAACACAAGAACTACGCCTCGTGACTATAAAGTGTTTTAGGAGAACAACGCCTCATTAACAAAAAGAGATCCGAGAACTACTCATCGTGAAGAGTTTTATGAGAACTACGCCTCAAAAGATTATTTTTTTTATGAAAATTACGCAAAATAGATTTTTATGAGAATTACATCTCAAGAGATTTATATATATGTATATATATATATATGTATATATATATGTGAGAACTACGTCTCATGGATAAAAAAAAATTTTATGAACTATGCCTCAAAGGATTTTTTTTTATGAGAATTACGTAAAAAGATTTTTATTAGAGTTACACCTTAAAAGATTTTTGATAAAAACTACGTTTCATAGATAAAAAGATTTTTATGAGAACCACGCCTCAAAAGATTTTTTTATGAGAATTACGTAAAAAAGATTTTTTATAAGAGTTATACCTCAAAAATGTTTTGATGAAAACTATGTCTTATGAATAAAAATATTATGAGAACTGCGCTTCAAAAGAGTTTTTTTTATGAGAACCACCTCTCATGGATAAAAAGATTTTTATGAGAATTACTCTTCATGAATAAAAAGATTTTATGTGTACTACGTTTCAAAAGATTTTTATGTCAAGAAACTACGTCTCGTGAATAAAAATATTTTTATGAGGACTACGCGTCAAAATGATTTATGAGAACTACGTCTTAAAAAGATTTTATGACGAGAATTGCGTCTCGTGAATAAAAAATTTTTTATGAGAACTACATCTCAAAAAGGTTTTATGAGAACTATATCTCAAAAAGATTTTATGACGAGAACTGCGTTTCGTGAATAAAAAGATTTTTATGAGAACTACGTCTCAAGAAAGATTTTATGATGAGAACTACGTCTCGTGAAAAAAGATTTTTTTATATGAACTATGTCTAAAAAAGGTTTATGAGAACTACATCTCAAAAAGATTTTATGACGAGAACTGCGTTTCGTGAAAAAGATTTCTTATGAGAACTACGTTTCAAAAAGGTTTTATGAGAACTACGTCTTAAAAAGATTTTATGACGAGAACTGCGTCTTGTGAAAAAGATTTTTTATGAGATCTACGTCTCAAAAAAATTTTATGAGATCAACATCTCAAAAAGATTTTATGATGAGAACTGCATCTCGTGAAAAAGATTTTTTATGAGAACTACGTCTCAAAAAGATTTTATGACGAGAACTGCGTCTCGTGAAAATGAATTTTTATGAAAACTACGTCTCAAAAAGAGTTTTATGAGAACTACGCCTCAAAAAGATTTTGATGAGAACTATACGTCTTATGGATAAAAAGTTTTTTATGACAGAGCTACGCCTCATGAAAAAGATTTTTTTTGAGAACTACGTCTCAAAAAGATTTTATGAGAACAACGTCTCAAAAAGGTTTAATGACGAGAACTGCGTCTCGTGAAAAAAGATTTTTATGAGAACTATGTCTCAAAAGATTTTTTGATGAGAACTACGTCTCATGGATAAAAAAAATTTTTATGAGAATTACGCCTCAAAAGATTTTTGATGAAAACTGCGTCTCATGGACAAAAAAGTTTTATGACGAGAACTGCGTCTCGTGAAAAGATTTTTTATGAGAACTACGTCTCAAAAAGGTTTTATGATATTTATGTCTCAATAAGATTTTATGACGAGAACTGCGTCTCGTGAAAAATTTATTTTTATGAGAACTACGTCTCAAAAAATGGTTTTGATGTCAAATTTGTGATTTTTTTTTAAATGATTTGTTGAACAAAGTGAGAAAAATTCATTTTGCTGGAATGTTTGTTGTTAAAAATTTTATGCTAAAAGCAATGTTGATTATGTAGCGATAAAATTCAAAGAATTGTCAAAAAGTTTTGTAAAAATGATTTTATGTTGAAAATATGTTGTGTGTGGACATTTGGTCAATCCGACTATTCCAAAAGTCATTGCCCCGATATCCCAGTTTGTGAAACTCGTTAGTTGTTGCTATGCATTCTGGTGTCGGAGATCAACTTCTTTGCAAATTTTTGTGAGAAAAGTTTGCCATAGTTATGGCATGATTCGTCAGAGTCTTGATTAAAATTCGCTTCGTTTGGTCAGAAAATGTGTTTGTGCTTTTTGTTTTCTTTTGCGGATCTGCGTCTTTCAAAATTGCCCCAGTTTGTTTGCTGTTGATGTGTATTCTGTTCTGAAATTTTTTAATGTCCTCTGTACCTATTTTGCTTTGATCAGTCTCAAAATTTTCGTACAAAAATTATTTTTCCAGTGTTTTGACGTCTGGATCAACTTTTCTTAAATTTGTCCCAGTTTGAGCTTGACTGTAGTTTATCTCTTTCCAAGCAAGTCATGTTTAGTATCTGTGCAGTTTATAACTTGTCATGATATATATATTGTATTCTCTTCTTAATACATGTTTATCTTTTCTTTGATCTTCTATGTTTGAAAAATGCAACTCCGGAGTGAATCTCTAATAAGCATAATTTTTATACATAAATTTAGCATTGATTCTACACTAATTTTATTATTTGTTCGTTGTTTGCAGGTCAAAATTATTAAATTGAAGTTAAATACGCATTAAAATTTCTACCGGTGGTTCGGTGCAATTTTATATTATTTTTGATAGATTTGAAGCCCAACTGAAGCCTGCATTTTATGAATTTGAAGCTTGTGGAAAAGGAAGAAAACAAATAAGAAATGCAAAAAGAAAAATGTGGGAAAGCAACCCAAATGAAGAAAAACTAAAAGAAGAAAATTTTATTTTGGAAAATTAAAGAAGAGATGAAAATTAAGGTGAATGTAAGATATAAATATAGAGAGATTTTAGAGAGGTTGAAGCCATATTTTGTAATCACGAACTCTTTTCTTTTCTCAATAAAATAAATTTATCTTTTGAGGACATAATTTCTAGACTTGCTATGATAATCTGAAATTAATTATCAAGTGATTCAGAAACAAGCTATGATTTAATATTGTATGTTTCATAAGGTTCAAATAGATACGAGTGATTTGGCCACCACTAGGTTATTGCATCTTATTAGATATACCACGAATTGACGTAAAATAGAGAAATTTATGTACAGCTCGTGCAGCATTAAAGTCTCTAAAATGTATTGCGTTTATTTCTTATCAACGTACATAGAGATATATAAGTTTGATAAGGAAGAAATAGACTTGATATTTTTCGAGAGAGAATATTAAATACCTACCAGGACTTCTGAAAATTAGATCAAAATTATTTCTGGACACTAAATAATTAAATTTAGAATATCAAGGCAGCTAAAAATTATGTTCCTCATTATTTTGATAGAATTTGCTTACACTTATTCATTTTTAATTTCGGTTGTTAAATAAAATCAGAATTAAATCTAGGCCGGTAATCAATAAATTCAGTCTCCGAGAAAACGATACTCTACTCTTTTATTAATTTTGCAACTAGTGCGCTTGCTAGGATTCACGCTTCAAGTTTTTGGTGCCGTTGCTAGGGATTGAAGTTTTGTTGATATCGATCATCTTTAAATCTGATTTTAATTTAACTATTTTTCTTTATTTTATTTTATTTTTTTTGCTTTTCTCTATTTTCTTTATTTTTTTGCTGCTTTATTTCTGTTTATTTTTTTTCTATTTATTTTCTATTTTATTTTTATTTTTATTTTTATTATGTTTCTCTCTTTCTATTTTTATTAATTGTTTCTTCTATTTAATTTCTGCTTTATTTTCTTTTCTTTCTTTTCTGTTTATATTCTTTATTTTTATTTCTATTGTTTGTTCTTAAATTTTTGTTTGGATTTTTTTTTTTTTAGACCTATGGATGATCAAATTGTTTGGAAAACACAAAGTATCTATCGGTTTTCCAAAGTATCTATCAGGTAGATATCTTCGCTAGTATGGATTATAAAATTGATACTCTTACTTGTATATTGTCGGATTATGTCATACTAAAGCAAGCCACATTTTGTGAAAATTGCGGAGGAGGACACTCAACTGCTGAATGCAATATAGAGTTTATTCAGTTCATATCCAACTTCAGTTACAACTAGAGACAACAAGCTCTTGACAGAATAAGAGCTGAGATGTCACTTTCTGAATTTCTCGGACAATCCGTACAGGAAGAAAAGGTAATAACTAACGAATTGCTTCAAATTATCTCTATGCAGAATTCAAGAATAAAAAGTCTGGAGACGTCTATACGTAATTTGAAGACCCAGCTGGGACAAATAGCTTAAGAATTTGCATGTCAACCGAAGGAGAAACTGGAGGAGAAGATAGATGAAGTCAAAGACACTGATGAACTAGGTATGAAGGAAAAGCTGGACGACCACGAAACTGTCATTCAAAATAAACTTCCGCCAAAGCTAAAAGATTCAGGAAGTTTTACTATTCCTAACATTGTAGCGAGTTTATTCTTTGATAGAGTTTTAGGTGATTTAAGTACTACATTGCATTTAATACCTTTCTCAATTTTCAGGAAACTGGGCCTAAACGTTTTGACAATAATCGACACTTTTGAGCATCATAAGAGTTTGATCTTTTTATTTAAAATGTTGAGAGATACATATGAAGAACCAATCGAGTTGAAGGATCCTGAATAACATTGATGAAAGTCAAGCTAATGACTTTAAATAAGCGCTTCTTGGGAGGCAACCCAAGCAAATTATCTCACATTTTATTTTTCTGCAGTTATTTCTAGTTTTAATTTTGTTTTGTTAATTTTGTGTTAGGAATAAGATGGAGAAAAGATGAAGACCATGCTATGAGGCAACTATTCATAGACCTGCAAATAAGTTTGAGGGATCTTAAGGACTCATCAAGTGTGTGACGCCCCGTAACCGGAGGTCAGAAATTTAGTGGAAATTATATTTTCTTTTGGAGAGGAAGAAAAAGGAAAATGAGACAGGTGTTATTAGCTAGCACTTTCAGTTCACAATATTAAACAATTACTACAATTTAATTAATTACGCAGCGGATAATATTACATATTACAATTTACATTTTTAACCCCGAAGACAATAAAATCCCTCCAAAGCTCACATTTCGATACGTCAGCGATCCTCGCGACAACCTGAAGGAAGAATGTAGTAATTGGATTGTTGGAATAATAGGATTTGAATTAGAGGATTTGGGGTATTGAGTTTTGGTGTTTAAATTTTGTTTTTCAGAATTCAGCAGGTATCGATCGACCGATAAGTATCTCGGTCGACCGACTGTAATGTTTACGGTTCAAAATTGCTCTCGGTTATGGATCGGTCAACCGATCCTCAGTTTCGGTCGGCTGATAGTCCGTGAATTTCTTGCCTTCGGTTTGAGTACCGGTCGACCGATACTAAATTCCCGGTCGACCGATAACTCTCGGGTCTTGGCTTATTTATTTTGTTTCAAACGGTTTCCAAGAATATTTTCGCTAGTTTGGTGAGTTAGTATAAAAATATTTAAGAGGCTTTTCACTTCTGAAAGTGTTAAAAAAATACGGAACGAGCCGGTATTTCTAAAAACTATTTTTGGGACTTGTTTATTTTATAAAGAGGTCTGGATCTTAGGTTGTTATGGATCCTTACGCATCAATAGAGGAGATTGATGTATTAGAATCCCTAGCAAATTGAGTTTTGAATTTGGGAAAGGGGTTCGCCTCCTCCGCGATGTCCTCCTGAAATCGAATGAAATCCTGACTACGGCTCACTCTTAATTTCTATTTTAAGTATATGAGTTTCGATTTAAAATTTTTGGAAAAATGTTTCCGCTTGCATTTGTAATATTTGGGTCGTGACACTTAAGGCAAACATTTAATCTTTCCGAAACATTAGAACTCATTTCAAAATCCTTTCACAACCAATCAATCGGGGCACAACATAAACAAGTCAAATACATTCAACAGAGTCATTCACATACACAAACAATGTTGCAACTCAATTCATAGCTTCACAAGAGCCTTCCAAACCTGAGGCCTTTTGCACCTCGCTACCCGAATGCAACCACAACAACTGACCTCCACGAGGTCCAAACCAGCATACACGGGCAAGGTGCAAACTTCACCTCCCCACGTAAGAACGTACTACAACGCCGAAATATTAACTAAGAAATCGACCTTCGAAGCAACGCATGCCTACCGCGAGGTTACGATTGCCTATCTCTCCACAAATTTCCATACACATAAAATCTATTATTGGAAGTACTAAGTCATAACTATACTCTGATACCAGCTGTGACGTCCCATAACCGGAGGTCAGAAACTTAGTGGAAATTATATTTTCTTTTGGAGAGGAAGAAAGAGAAAAATGAGATAGGTGTTATGAGCTAGCACTTCCAGTTCACAATATTAAACAATTACTATAATTTAATTAATTACGCAGCGGATAATATTACATATTACAATTTACATTTTTAACCATGAAGACAATAAAATCCCTCCAAAGCTCACACTTCGATACGTCAGCGATCCTCGCAACAACCTGAAGGAAGAAGGTAGTAACATGAGTATATAAAAATATATACTCAGTGAGTGACCCACCCTAACAGCCCCTCAAGTCAACTGCCAGAGCTCCAGTCACACACTAACAAGCAACATAAAGGCAAGCACACATGCAATACAAACTTGTATGCATAAGATAAAAACCGCATGCTATCACATATGCCACATGCAATATCATTATGCACTCCGAAGCATACCTTGCATGCCAAACAGCTTATCGATACATACAGTCATTCATACTTGCCAAAACCACATAAACATCAATATGCACCAGCATAGCCGAACTCGGCGTATCATAAGCTTAACAACTATAAGCTATAAACAAAACCAACATATCAAGTAGCATGCTTATCAACCATAAGCTATCAGCTACAACATAATAACAAGCGGTACATCAACAACAAACGAAGAGCATGCTTGACTTATAAGATAAATATCAACACATCATGCATAACAAAGTAATCTTTTACCCAAAACCCATCAGGTTAAGTTATATTTCTTAAGTCAGCGTGGCTAAACTACCAAACCAGTTAGTCCTCTCATGTTACAAATCTATTTAGGTACTCGCACCCGTTAGCTTGGGTATCCTGCGCAGTACCAAGGATCAAGAATCGTCCGCAAGTGCACATAAGCGGCTACATGACCCTTAGTGGAGGCGATCCCATAGACGTCTACATGAGAGCTACTCGGAACTAATCAGTATCCGGAGTGACCTCAACGAGCCTCGCCTGGCATCGTAGCCACCGCCCCGGCCAAAGGGTCGATCGGAACTACGTCCATTGACCCCATCTGGGCTACATAATCATTTCTGGCGCATCCGCGGCTCCGGCCCGTCACCTATCCTGAGTCGTGCTACAACGACCTCCGGGTGATCGAACGAGCTTAAACGGTACAGTACGCCTCAAACCATTACTCTCGATTTTTAAAACATCACTCGCATTAATTAACATAAATCTTTCTCTACCTTGAGCATCACATAATACAAATAGCTCCTACCTCGAGCATCAATATATATCACAAGCATAAGTAGTATAATGTACACTTGTCTATACTAAATGGCCAAATCACTTAGCATCACATAACATGATTACGATAATACAACCAAATAAAGCCCAAGCCATATAACATCATTCTGGTCACTTAAATATGCTCAAACATCATCAACATATATGCTAGGGTCAACTACCGAAACAAAGCATATTCAACATAATAAGCATGCTAGTCCATAACAAGTTCACAAGCACAACACACTTGCAACTCAGGCATCAGCCACGCATAATGAATCACGTAACCAATCACAACCGCATGCTTTATATCATAAGCATTCAATCGTTAGAAAGGCATAATTCCGTTTCACTAGAGGTATAGCCTGAGCAGTCGGCTCACATACCAACTAAAGCAGTTCAATCACACGGATTACGCAATCAAGTGTCACGACTCCACTACATTATAACAAGCGCAGGCGGCGCTCACACACCGGAATTAGTCAGAGACAAGCACATACAGTGTCACAAATAGGTCAACGACCCTACAACAGGTATAACTAGAGAGCAGGCGGCGCTCGACATCACAAACTAGTGTCCGAAGCATTCAAACATGTCCATATACAATTCTATGTAAATATAGACCTGGCAGTCATGCCCTAATACTACTCAAATAAGACAGTGTCAAGTCATCTAACTAACAGGTGTCACATCTACCTAGATGTCCAAACAAGTCTTTTATCAACTATAGGCCACATCTCACTAATGTATCGGTTCAACAACATACTAATTCATTTATCCGCGTGGATTATCATGCCAACACATCCAAGCATGCTTACAGAAATATATTTACATTCACACAATCATAATCACACACAAAGTCTACGGGTTCACTCACCTACGTCCCGATCCTACCGGACCGAGACCCGACGAATCAGCGTGAATCCACGGAGTTCTATTGGAAACGACCTCGGCAACGCGTTCCCGAAGACTAGACGAAGCGACGGCTCGGTCGGGTTCGCCGGAGACGGTCGGCGGCGGCAACAGAGGCGGCGGCGGCGGATCAACAATGGCCGAGGAGCTCAGGAGTCGGAGGAGACGGCGGCGACCTCGGTGACGGCGGCCGGAGCAACGGCGTCGGCGGGCGGCCGAACGGAAGCAGAGACGACGGAGATGGAGATCCGGCGCGACGGTGTGCAATCGGAGGCGGGGAGGCTCGTCGACGACCCAGACGACGGAGAGATGCCACGATGAGCGTCGGCGAGGCACGGCGACGCCGGAATCGACTGTGGGCGATCAACGGTTTCGCGGCTGAGCCAGAGACGACGCGAGAGAGGGAGACGTCAACAAGAGGAGGGGTGAGGTGAAGCACGACGTGGCGACGCGCCGGCGGCGGACGGAGCCGCGATCGGCGGCGGGATCGCGGGCGCGCGCGATCGCGGGAGAGGCGAGAGAGACGAGAGCGAGAGAGCTGAGCGAGAGAGACGAGAGGGGTGCGGGTGCGGGAACTCGGGCAGCCTGGCGAGCCATTCGGCTCGCCTGGGCCATTCGGGCTCAGTCGGCCGGGTCCAACCTTAAATGGGCCCAAATCAAGACCAAAACATACTAAATCAATTTACAATCAGTTCTAATACAAATCAAGCACCCAGAAACCAATAAATCTCTCGAAACAAAACCAAATCAAACTCCGAATAAATCCGATTTAAAATAAATATTAATATTACGAAATTCGGGACCTTACATTCCTCCCCACTTAAGGGCCTGTTTACTTAAACAGAGAAGTGGAAAAGTAGGAAAGTGAGAAAGTTGGAAAGTCAGTTTTCTTGTTTACTTTAAAAGGAAAGTGAAAAGTAGAAAGTTGAAAAGTCAGTTTCTTTGTTTACTTTAAATAGAAAAGTGAGAAGGTGAGAAACTGACTTTCCTTTCACTTTCCATCTCTATGTAATTTTTAATTTTTTGACTTTCTCATCAAAAGTTAGGAAGTGGGAGGAAAGTGAGAGTCATTAATATTTAGTGATCTATTATTAATAATAATTATTTTTAAATAATTACTCTCCTCAAAAATTAATTAATATATATAACTACAAATATTTTTAAAAAATTTAAAATAATAAATTTTTTTAATAAATATTAAAAATAATAAATTTATGTTCTTTAATAATAAAAAAGTAAATATTAATAATAATATTCAAATTACTATAAATTAATAAATAATAAGTGGGCCCAAATCAAGCCCAAAATGCACCAAATCAATTTACAGTCAATTCTAATACAAATCAAGCACCTAGAAACCAATAACTCTCTCAAAACAAAACCAAATCAAACTCCGAATAAATCTGATTTAAAACAAATATTAATATTACAAAATCCGGGACCTTACATTCCTCCCCACTTAGGGGATTTGGTCCCCCAAATCCATACCAACAAACCAACACGCTTTACGTGCAAAGTCAAAACATAATAGAGTAGAAAACTCATCGAAATCAAAACACAGGTTCCCAAAGACAGTAGGAGTACTTAAAATTCGATTTCACACTAGAAATCACCGAAAATTTCGGCAGAGTCTCCCCTGTATTTTTTGGGTCCCAAACCTAAATTACAATTAAGTCGAGCTACCTGCTCGTAAACATCCACAAAAGAAAAGAAAAACGGGCCACACGCCCAACATACAGAAACAAAAGGGCTACCTGCCCACCAGAAACATAAACAAAGGGCTACTTGCCCACCAAATGCAGAAACAAGGGCTACCTGCCCACCAGAGAAAAGGATAACTCACCTCAACTAGATTAAAATCTTTCCACAAATCCTGACAAAAGTGAACCATGATGTGTAGCCAAAGTATCTGCTCAAAACAAATCTCAGAAATGATTCAACAAACTTCAGAAACAATTCGAAGTAACGTTTCCAATCTGTTAAAGCAAACAAGGATTTTCAAACGGAACCATAACGCAACTATCTCATTTAAAACAAATCCAAAGCAACATTTTCTTTTCGTTAAAGCGAACGAGAATTTCAAACGAAATCGTAAGCAACGAGAATTTTAAACGAAGTCGTAAGATAACCATTTCATTGCAAACAAATCCAACTTAAACCAAGTTTTACGAAAGATTCAAAGAAATCATCGGAAAGGTTAGTCCTTAACCCATTCCGATCAGCAAATCACGACCTAAATCTCAACAAAACTCATACAAGCCCAAAAAACTTGGAAATTCAAAGTAGTTGATCGAAACACTTATGAAATGGTTCAAAATAACAACATTTAAGAATGATTCCCAGCTTCGAACTGAAATTTTCAAATAACCAATTTTTTTTAAAAAACTTAAGCTCTTAGAACGAACTCTTTAAAATCCCTTTTTAAGTAAAGAAAATCAAGAAAGATAAATTATTTCCAAATGAATACATCCAAACAAGTTCAAGCAAAGGTTCCTTGACAAACGTCTTGCGAGAGACAGACTTTATCACCAGTGTTCCCGTATATGCTCACAGAACCATCGCAACCAATCTCTCGCATTAGTTAGCGCCGTTCTATGGACATCTACAGCTCAAGCTAAACCAAATTGAAACAAATAGTTTCCAAACAAGTTTATTAGGCAACATTAATCGGAAAATATTTTCTTTAGCAAGAATAACCAGAACAGGGGTAGG